>VSDK01011733.1:107235-128288 GCA_009767595.1 Symbiodinium kawagutii | reverse complement strand
GTCACCAGAAAGCCCCTTTTGGATCTCATCGAGCAGAAGCTTCATTTGTCCAGACTTGCTTTTCTCTCCTGCATCCAGCGCAATCTTGAGAGCCTTCCACTTCAGAACAGACATGATTTGCTAGGTTTGCCAGTAGAGTTTGGCACTTCTGTCCACAATCAGTCGCAAACTCTTGGATCCTTTTCATGGAATCAGCGGGAATGTCTTTCCACTGCTCTTCGCCAGTCAGGTCAATGAAATTCTTGATGAATTCCACTGTCTTTGCCAAGTTGTCTACACAAGCATTTGCAAGTGGAAGTCTTTCACTTGATGCTGCTTTCAACGCAGCAGTATCACCATTGCATTCCTGGAGCATGACGGCCAATGTTTTTTTCGGGTCCGAAGTGGCTGCTGTCACTTGATCATCCAGTGAAAGCAATGCGTCAACCACTGGGACTGCTTCAAACAGCAGGCATGCTCCGAACATTGGGATTGAACCGCTTTCGAACCGCAAACTCTTGTTGGGAATCTTCTTCAAGTACACTTGAAAAAAGTTCTTCATGCCAAAGTTCTTTGGCCATTGCAAATCCGTCTTGCCATCAGGGACAGCTTTCCGAGTGATAAAGGTTCCCACAGACACAGGCATGCAGCCAATGATCCCGGTGAAGAAATTGTGGTATGGCTTGTATTTCTCAAGAAGCACAGTGCAGGCCATGTCACCAAAGAACTCAAATGTTTTGCGCATGTCGAAATTCTTCAGCGCCTCAAAGTCAGTGACTTTCCAAAAGCAGGAACCTGCATCGGCCTGATCTTCTTCTGCTTGCATGCAATGCAAAACCTCCAAGAGCCCGATGATGGAGTGGTTGCACAAATCAGGCAGCGACGGGTGTTGCTTTAAGGTAGATTTGGCCATCCTCAGAAGCGAGGTAGCCAATTAAAAAGCACAAGACCATACATGGAATAAGTAACGTATACTGCAGAAAATAGAGAATAACGTCTTTAGAGTATATTATATTGCCAGCATATGTATATAGAATTATATATAGATGTGCAATACTACTTACTAAGTTATTTTCATTTTGTGAAATTGTCATTGAATAAACTCAAGACTCAAAACTCAAACCCAAAACATGCATCATCCCGCCCATAAATAGACAAACATTTCTTTTTTCTCTACAGACATGCTAGACCGCCACACCACAACCTTCCAAAAACTATAAGATATACTAGTACTTCAGGCAAAGGTTCAACCATCCTGTAGCAGAACAACATCGGAACAGCTTGCTCATGCGTTCCAGTTGGTGGTTGAACACTTTGCCTGCATTGGCACCAAGCACCGCGGAGGTATCAAAGGCCATGCGAAGGTTCAGGTTAGTGTCCAGCAGCTGTTGGATGTCATCTGCACAAGATGTCCACTTCGTCTTTCTCATTTGATCATCGCTCTGGCAAAAAAGTACGGAACCCACAGCTGCAATGCTCTTGGGAGAGGTTTTGGCGAGGGTCATCACGATGGCAGCTTTCAGATTGTTTGCCAAATTGATCTGCAAGTTTTCAATCTCGGAAAGCTGGTTCTCTACATCTTGGTCGAAGATTGGCTTGTCCTTCTCTGACGCTGACTTTAGTTTCAAGACCATGTTGACCTTGGATGCAATTTCAGACCACTTGGAACAGTCTGGGAGATGCACGGTGCCATCTGCTTGTGACAGAGCTGCTGGTTCTGGAATCGAGAGGCTGTTTGCCATCGTTTTCCTTGCTGGCTCAAGGCTGAAATCTGAATCTATGAAGTCAAACTGTTGGGTTTGGTTGAGATTGCAAAGTTAACTTATCTTGAAACAACTGAAATTTTGGTAAAGTAGCAACATAAACAAATATAAAAAATAATGGTTGACTTTAACTTTTAGCTTAAACAAATCATAAGATTGCATCATTCATTATCGTATCAAATGCGTGTTTTGAAACTAGCTTCGAATCTGATTAGAAAAAGGTGCGGGGTGCAGAATCCTGAAGAACAAAACGAACTGATGAACACCGAACAGAATCCCGAATTTCAACTGAGAATCACTTGGCGCAAGCCTGACAACACTGCCAATCTCTGATGATAGTCAGCGAGCCGATCCTGCACAAACTCCAGAAGCCAAACACCCATGGGGAAGGCAGTCATGCACTTCAATAGGTTGGCTTGCTTTGAAGCAAGCACGGTGCGGGCCGCTTCAATTTCCTGGATGATTCTGTGATCAGTTGCGCATCCTTGACTGATGAACTGGCAAAGAGTTTGTAGATGCGTGACCTCCTTGACAAAAGGATCTTCAAACAACTCCCCCTCCATGTTCGTCAGGGAGTTGAAGTGACCAATGAGATCCAAAACACTCCTGCACCTAATCAACCCAACTGATTCATTGGCCTTCTCACCCTCACCCGCAGATGCTAGTGGAGGACGCATCAGGGTTTCAAATGCCAAAATGACACCACGAAGCCTCATCTCTTTCCTGGCTCCGTCGCTTTTGACATCTTCCAAACCTGTGGCGAGTTTCTTCATGAGAAGATCCCAATCTTTGGACTCAGCAAGAGCAGTCACGTGCCTGACTGCCAGCAGATCATCAATCGCATCAGTCACGATGACATCAGCTTTGCGACATGTGTTCAGGGCATCCTGCAAAAAGGTATGATGGAAAGCTGGGCCTTTTGTGGCCGCAAGTGACTGCACTAGTTGCGTACATGATGACAACTGGCGAGAAAGGCTTCTGAGCAAGCATACCGCTTTCAAGCCCTTCTCCTTTTGCTCCTCGCCCTGTAGCTCTGACACGCAGACTTCGATCACTTCAGGAGCAAGACGACCTGGGGCAACGGGTTATGAATTGAATAGAATATTGGATAAGTCTAAGTCAATTGTCAATAAGTCAATTGTCAAGTATGTCAGTCTGACAGGTATCGGGTTTTGTGTTGCATGTCATGTATATTGTATATTGATTGGAATCGAATGTGATTTGATCTAGTGAAAATTAAGTGGTTAAATCATTTGATGTGTTGGAACGTTGTAATGACTGAACATCCCCTCAGCTAATGTTGCATCGACTCTGCAATGTTGATGTGCTGAGGTGTCATGTTTTTCTGTGAATCGTTTTACCAAAAAAATGAAAAAAAACACACACTTGTATAGTTACACTATTGTACTATTGTATATTTATATACACCCAAAAACACACATAGTCAGCTGTCAACACACCCAACATCGAGAATCTAGAATCTACATTAGTCGTCATTAGTCATTAATACTATTACTATGCTATACTAAGATGTGTTATATATGTAAATCACAATCCCTTAATTGATTTGGACTCACACCTGGCCTTTCACCTTCTGCGCAAGATCATCCACTTTCTTTTCCGTGACATTGAAGATAGCTGTTGGATCATCAAATGCCTGTAGAAACTGAGCCGCTTCTGCGCAAACATTCTCAGACTTTGTGATGTCTTTGTTGGACGTTTTGCTGTGACCCCCAGTTCGGCCACCTTTGTGTTGCCCCTTGCCACCCTTGGCGCTCTTGTTCTGCAAACCGGTGTCGAACATAACTCGCATTTTGGTGTCTGCGCACGAAGTGTCTCGGTCTGAACCTTGAGCTGGAATGGCCGGCTTGGCCGCCTTTGCTGCAGCCTTGGGTCTGGCTTCAAGATCCCCATCCCCGTCATCAGTCTCGACAACAGCACTGCTTTCTTCTTCACGGTCCTTCCAGGGGCATGTGAAATGTACATATTATATTATATGTAAATTTGTTGATGGGTTTGTTTGTTTATCACCCGTCACTACAGATTACTCACTCTGATTATGTACTCTTTGCCAAGGCCAAGGCTCATGCAATCTTACTAGGAACTTTGATCTAGTTGTTTAACCTGTTTATCTAACAGTTGGTGTGAGCTACTAACAACTACTACCGATACATTCCTGGCTACCAGCTACCATGTGTTCACATTTACATTTACATGACAAAAGTAAAGAAGAATTGCCACTATGTCCTTGCATAAGTCCTGACTATCAGACTATCAGTGCTACACGTACTCACGTACTCCTGTCAAAACCCGGTTGTCAAAGTCCCCAAACGAAGTCCTTGTCCTCCACTTGCTTGCGCTTCTTTGGATGTTTGGCCAGAGTACTCCTGTTGCCCCAGATGTCGTCAAGCTCGTCTTGCACCGACTGGAAAAAATCGCTAGCTGCTTTGGAAGCACCCAGAGCTGTGTGATTGACTTCACCATGCTCTGTCACGTCGATTCCTGTTTTGAGACATCCAAACAAATCCCAAATGAATTATCAAATATCATATTATTTTTTATATACTGACAACTGTTTGACTGAACTCTCAAGTTGGTGACGCTCCTTTGTACTTCACAGTTTACCAGAAAATATTCACAGTTTAGAAGAAAAGGTTTACTGCCCAAAGCTATATACTATATAAGAAATAAATACAGGTACATTATGATTATAAAGATAAAAACAACTGTTTGGTCATGTTTGGTCAGTCCTTTGATTGCCGTTTGATGTTGCATTGCCTCCCAAGTATTCTCCACCTGAGCCGTCGCCAAAATGTAAGCGGCAAAAAGTGGAATAGCTATCGAGCTTTCGATTTTACAGGTTGGCTTTCGCTTTACACCTTTACACTGTTTTCACAACCTTTGAGGCCGACCTTCGTTTCCAAGGTTTTCGCCTGTATTCATATTCCACTTCAGTATATACTAAGTTACTATATACATCTACTGAGGCCAAGATTTGGCAGTAGCTCACCTCTTCATCATCCAGGGCGTCTTCCGCATTCAGCACCTCTGCTTCCTGCACCAACATGACTCGACTTATCAAGACTGAAATCTGAAAATCAGCTGTAGTATTTATCAACCAACATTATCAAACATCTCTATCAACCATCGCACTCAAGAATCATTATCAATGTATCAGTTGTCATTATCAAACATCATTGTCAAAACTGGTCAAAAAGATTTCGACCATTCCTCTCATGAGTCTGGGCACGGGCGTACGAAATGTTGAGGAATGATTCCTGAGAGATCGATCGATATTATTTCATTCTCCTGAATTGATTTGACAACAAGGTCCTTGTTCACATACCGGAAATCTTCGCCGTAGACGGCAATGGTTCCCGTTGGTCTGCCATGTGTCTCGTCAAGGAGACCTCCTCGAACTTGCTTGTTTTGGTACGTGATTGTGTGAATTGTGTGGCCCTTTGGAGGGCCTTTCTTCACACGTTTGTAAACTTCCAAAGGCCATAGGATTCCGCGAAGCTCCTCGAGTCTCACACCAGCTTGATGCCTGCAGATTCAAGGACTAGAGACTAGTGACTAGTGAACTAGAGTCGAGAGTCTGAAGTCTAAAGTGTCTAAAGTTAAGCATGCGCTAAAACGTTTTGATCTTATTGAATGCGATTTCTTCGGTTATGTTTGATTTGCCCCCTGTAGCTGTTGCCTTTGGTCTTTTGAAAAAGTATATGGCATCTGAACCACCCGGCATCCCAGAGCTATTGAACAAATGAATAAGTGAAGTTTAGTAGGCGATGGAATAAAATACACTTTGGATAAACCTAAGCCTAAGCACACGCAAATCACATTACTTTTCCAAATCAAAATGTGACAAGCACGCAACGCCACGCCACACGGTGGTAGGTCACATGAAATAACTTGACATGACTTAACCGTTAGGCACAATAATCATCATCAATGAACAATATCACTTAAACAACTTTAAGTGTGCGGTCCAGTCAATGTTCAAAAGCTCTTGTTGAAACAAAAGGCGAGACATTTCAGGATGAAAGTCAAAAATGCGCAAAGCAAACTACCAGGCACCCACCACTGAGGGAAGGAGCAGCTGAAGAACTAGCAGGTCGTTTCTTCTTGTTCCCTGCTGCTGCTTTTGCTAAAGCTGCTTTGGCATTCTCTTCGCGTTTCTCAGCTTCGAAAGCCTGCAATCCGCTGAGGTATTCTGGAAGTTCGTTTGGATCTTTCAAAGTATGACCAACCTCAAAATCGAAAATGTGGTTTGACTCAAGTGCCCAACCCTTCACAATGACTGCACATGAAGCCTCACTAAATCCGAAAGGAAAACACCCCCAACACTCATTGATTGAATACATCATTGCATGAATGCAAATTCAGCAACCCAAAAATGTGAGAAATGTTTGCAATGTCTTTGATTTCAATCAATATGAATTTCATGAATTGCTAAAACTCCCTGTCATTTGCAATACTGTTCTGCCAATGCTAGCTCTTGTGCCGGCATGACAAAAAGAAAAGAGGAGGAGGATTTGTTTGACTCACACAAGTGCTCTCCAGAAACCGTGGCAGTTTGGTATTTCTCTGGCGTGGTTCGCTTTGCTTGGTAGTTGAAGCATGGAGCGCACTGGGTTCCGCGTTGTCGGCGCCAACGCAAAGTCAATTGGCCTGTTGCAATGGCAAGCTCAGGAGGCATCGTAGTGTTTGGAGTCGTGAACTTCGACCTCTGGCAGTACTTGCAGAGGACATCAACGCAACCCGGGGGAACTGTCAGCTGAGGAAATTCGACATTCTCTTCGTCAGCGGCCATTTTGGCCAATCCTGAGATTGAATCCTGAAAAGGTTCTCTGCGGAAATGAATGATTGACTCATGACTCATCTGAACGATTGGCCAACAACAGTAGCCGCAGATAGTTGATAGTTGATGCAAGGTGGGCAGGGTGCTGCTAGTGGGGGTGGAAGTTTCCGAAAGAAAATCATGCAAGAGATCAGATAGATAAAGGAAGCGCTGAAAAATGTTTGTTTTCATGTTTGGAGTCTGGAAGAATTCATAAGAGTCATTGAAACCCACTTTAGTCACTTTAGGTCCGGTCGTTTGTGAGGTCTCCCGAGACAAAAAGTAGAATTCCAGAAATCCAGTATCTGATATCTCACAATGAGGTTCCAGCAAGGCTTGCACACTGTAGCGGTGATTGACTCACAAGTAGTGACACCCAATGCGGATCTAAGAGCAGTTTCTCGATTCACAATGCAAAGCTCTATCTCTGTATCTGTAACTGCAGTCTGTAATATGCAGCTACCTGCCAGCATCAAAAGCAGACCGAGCTCCGATTTCAATCAGTGGTCCCGTTTACCTTTGAATATTTTGGTTGTATTGAAAGTCGCATCTCAAATTCATGGGCTATCAACGTAACTCTACGAAGTCGGCCTCTTCTAATTCGAATTCATCAGCCATGTCGGCAACATGTGGTGAAACTGAAAGCATTTGCTTGCATGTATAGCTACACGCAAGGAAGACCATGTTACACAAAAGGTTGGCCCCGCATGACGACGTTTCGAACGCGTTTCCCGCAAGGTCCTGGAGAAATTTTCCAGAGTATTTTTCCATCTTTGTTTGGGAAAATAAATTCCCATGAAATGCATGGACTCTATTCCAGTCAAAAACCGGACTTGTTTGGTGAGAAACTTCTCGCCAGCCGGCGTAATGCATGGCATTTTGTTCAGGCTGACCGAACTAAATCCCAGATTTTGACTCAAGTCCAGCACACGAAATTCATGGTCTGGCAGTGGCACATTCTTCAAATAAAGAACTTCCAACTGGCGTCTTGACATGACCTTGAGTGTTGGAAAAGTTTCCTCCAATGCTGAGCTCGGCATTTGGAAGCCACGTCGCTCCTCCAGGCAGTGTGAATATATTCATATAGATACATATAAATATATATATATATGTATATGTTTCTATGTGTGTGTATGTGTGTTGTTGGAAAATTTTTTTGAATTATCAATCTGTATATCTATATTTGATATTTAAATATATATATATATATGTATTTATATTCAAATGTTACAACTGAAGCATTGTTAAATATATTTACATATGTATGACTGTACATATATGTATAAATATTTAAAGAAGCCAATGAATAATATATGTATATATATACATGGTATCTATATATACATGATATATATCTAACATATAGATATTAGTCACTAGTCACTAGTATGCAATATAATCATAATCACCTATATGTGTTGCAGTCATAGTTCCATAGTTCAGTGTTTGTTTTAGCTTGACTAGGTTCAACCAACTGTTGACAGACAGGTAGTAATGCAGGCACCAAGCCTTGAAAGTGTTGTTGGTGGAACAAACACGTAACATTCACAACAATCATATTGTTTTACAGCCCCCCGTCCTCCCCTCGCTTCTCAAAAGCTTCAGCATGAGCCTTGACCCATTTCATACCAGGAGGTGATGAATCAGTGGGCCGGGTCATACACCTCCGCTTCTTGTTGTTCATCGCAGATGGTACCACACCTCCTGTCTGAAAAAGCGTTGAGATACACAAGGATCTTCCACCCTCATCACTCACCGCAAGAAAATCATCTGGCGACATGGAGCTGACACGTGTGATTGATTCCTGCGATCTAATCTCACTGTCAGTTGGAGGCAGCAAGTACTCCTCTGGATGGCATGGTGTTACGCCAGCCAACTCGTTCATCATAGAATCTAGCAGCATGTGGGCACTTTGAAGGCTCATGCTCAAGTCGTCCTTTGGGAATGATGAGCCATACAAGCGGTGCCTTTGCTGACCACTTCCAAAATTCATTGAATCCAACTGCCAAACATGGGTCCAAAGATTGGCTTCTTTCTCAAGGATGTAGCAAACTGCCGACAAATTAGATGGACCGCCTGGACTTCCATTCTTCGTGACTGGTTTGCTTGCCAATGCTGTCACATTTTCAAACTGAAACGCCTTCAACTTCTTGTTCTTGGATAAGTATTTGGAAATCGCCCGAAACACGCTTCCCGTCCGCAGTGACCCCTGCGGCTGTTGAGAATGGATTATGGACTATGGAACTGATGGTTTGGAATTACAAAAAACGAAACAATATACGTACGCAAGTCTTCGTAAACACCCAACATTCTATGTTCACCATGGCCAAACTATCCATGCAAGTAGGATTTGCAATAATTACATATCATTACATACAATCATGCTGACTCGCGGCTCTTTATTGATCAACGAAACTTATTGAGAACTCTCAATTCTCGGATGAAGTCAGTTGAAGTGAATTGCCGGTTTTGGGCATGCGCCTCGGCAACGCATAAGCGATGCTTATCAGAGGAGGAGTCAGGATGAAGAGCACTCGCATCGTCACCTGGATCAAAGAAACGATTCCTACCTTTACTAAGACAGCCGGGTTTACCTACAAATATCAACGATAATTAGTTGATGATGACGCAAAAGGATCACAAATCAACATAACTATCAATTCATAGTGATAATGAAAAATAAACATTAGTAATTATTGCTGAAATTTACTAGTTTTGATTCATGATGATAATTCATAGTTGTAAGTTGTAAATATAAATTAGTTTTTAGTTATATAGTTTGTAAACATTCCAGTTGATAGTGATCACAACACAAAAAAGCGAAGATCAACAACATACACAAGATTAATTGAATTTATGTTTGTGGTTTATTTGTCTCAACTGAAATCAATCAATAGCGAATTCCTGAACAATGAATGATCAACAACTGAATAATGTTGTTTGAGTTCGAATACGGAATCACCTTGAGTTTAGGCCAGCATTCCTTTTCAAAAGGTATCAGCTTTTAAATTTAGCGACTGGCATGTTTGGAGAATCAATATCAAGCAGCAACAAGCCCTCTAAAACTAAAAAATGTTTCATAGTATTGACTCGACCTAGGCACATGGGAACCCTGCACTGGTATAGCCTGCATCCTCCGGATTTGCTGTGATTGCATCATCGTGCAATTGCAATCCCGGAAACATGTCTGAAAGGAACGCTCTCTTTGCACTCTCCTTCTCGCAGCTAAACATGTGCTCCAGCGACACTGTATCGGCTGGAATGTTCAGCACACGGATTGCCGACTTCAGAAACGCTTCCAAGACCAAAACAGCGCAATCAGTGCCCGAGCAAAACGTACCAATTTTGAAAGTTTCAGCACTCTCAGCACTCAGCCTAGGACACGTCATGATTACAATCAGTTACATTGATTGAACGTGTAAAAGAAAACAAATCCAAAAGCAAAACAGCAAAACTGCGATTGTTTTGAGATGTTTTGAGTTCGTGTACTAGTGTTCAATTCTACCATTCCACACAGGAAGAATTCTGTCGGGGGTCATGTCACAGACCAAGTAACAGCCAGTTTCTCAAAGTATCCTTGACCTCGTCACTTAGCCCTTGAAGCCACATGTCCATAAGCCTTTGCAATCTTTCAGGACCAGCACTAACCCTCGGCCACACATTCTTATCGTAGATCTTCGAAGGGCGAACATCAGGCACATGTCCAGCCTGCCAATCTTTGAGCACATCGATCTTGGAATTCACTCCAGCCATGACGCAGGAAATGCAGCAAAGCTGGATTCTACACGACCAGCAAAACATGGATTTGATTTGTTTATTAAATATGTTCAATTCATGAGCGGATGATGAAGACTTCAAGATGTAACGAAATACATATTAGATTTATTGTTACAAGTGATATGTTTCCCACTCCTCAACTCTGAAACGGTCGAGCAAACGATGCGCAAGAGAGAATGTGCGAGATCCAAGATTGAAATCCAGTTCCGGCTTCGGCATCCCACATACTGCGACATACGGTGGTTTGATTGGAACACAAAGTGAAATATGTTCAAACAAACAAATCTGAGTTTGCAAGCTGCAAGTGTCCCAAATGTGATCTTTCACCCTCATCACTCACTGCAGGGAAATCCTCTAGCGACATGGAGCTGATATGTGTGATTGCTTCAGTCCATCATAGCAAATCTGCAAATGTGATCTCTTTTGCAATCCCAACTGCTTTCAGGCTTCGGATAATGTTTGTGAATATTGTACCGCATGCCATATGGCATATGGCATATGTGCAAACGGAGAGCTGCTGATTGCAAAACTTGATTAAGGCAAACAGCATCATCAATTTTAGTACAGGTATTTACAACACATGTAATTGCAACTTCTCCAAATACAGCTCTGAAACAGTCGCCGTGTTCGGCAATTCCTACTTCGTACATGGTTGTGTTTGCCATCTTGCTATGCTGCTGTGCTACATCAAACCTGGCATTGGTTTGAATGGCTTTTCAAAATCATCCACCAAGCATCACAGGTTGCAAACAATGTCAATCACTGGTCCACCGCAGTGTTGTAAAACACAAACATTTAGAATTCAGAATTTAGAATCCAGAAACAAAACCATTGCGATGATTCATTAGTGTTATTTATAGTTCATTGTGACCGTAGGTGATGATGATTCTGATTTCCGACAATTGTTCTGGCAAAACCTCACACCTCACACTGTCTTGCGTGGCATCAGGGCCCCGCCACAGTACGAAAAGTAAGTCAAATCACTCCTGAGAAAGGATGAGAGACTTGGAGACCCAGGGGGCAAAAGGTGCTTTGGGGACTTCCCCCTGACCAGCGTAAGCACAATCAAACCATGCAACGTGTTCGTAACATGTACCAAACGCACATGGATTTCATACATGGAAGCATGCAGGCGTGCGTGCATACATACACACGCATACACATACATTGTGACATATTCACAACAGGTCCCAAGCGCTGAGAATAAACATGAAGCAAAACATAATCGACAGAATTACTCAAACGTTTCTTGACAATTTCAATCATGTCTCAAACCATTGATAACAATGAAGTTAAGCAAATCTTATATATTCATATTCATAGTATTATGACCATACCACAAAAAGCTTTGAATATGAATACATTCAAGCAAACATGAACCAATAAATGTTCAAAAGCAAACAACACATGAACGAACAAGTGAACCACTGAAAACTGTAAACATATGTGAACTGAGTGGCTGGCCACCACCACAATCTGGACCAAAACCAAACCAGCTTCACTAACAGTTGAATGTTAACCATGTGAACTGATGGTTCACTAGTTATTGTTGCTGCTAATGATAGTGAAGAGCAATGAATGAGCAACAGCAACAGTTGACTGATGACTGATGGTTGGTTAACAATTACTGAATTAATTAATGAAATGAACTGTTATGATGGAACCCCAAGGTGTTCATGATGGTTTAGTTGAGGCTCGCTGATGGTTCACTAAAGGCTCACCAATTGAAAATTGAAGAGCGAGCGGCTGTTTTACAGGAGTGAAAATATCCATTGGCCAGCTTCTCACTGAGTCCCAACCACGTTCCCCACGCCCCACCTGCCACACCTTCCACGCCCCACCTGCCACACCTGCCACGCCCCACCTGCCACACCCTGCCACGCCCACCTGCCACACCTGCCACGCCCACCTGCCACACCTGCCACGCCCCACCTGCCACACCTTCCACGCCCAACACGCCCCACCTGCCACACCTGCCACACCCCGACTCCCACCTGCCCAACCCCCACAAATAGCCAACCATTGTCTCCCACAACCACCAGCCAAGCCCCACTTGCCACACCTGACAGGCCCTTCCCGGGCCCACCTGCCACAAAAAAAAAATATTCAATTTAAAAAAACGTGTTTAAAACTGACATAAATCATGGAACCAATGAATGAATTAATCAATCAAAAGACTAAGAATAACAAATTATCACACAAGAAATGAATGATTAATAGAAAAATAAATGGATGAATCAATTGATAAATAGAAAGCATATGTAAGTAGAAATAACAAAATGCATGAATGGATGAATGAATGAATGAGTTAATGAATGAATGAACGAATGAATTTATTGAATGAATAAACATACAAAAATAAATAAACAAACTATTCAATTCATCAATAACTTGATCAAAAACAAAATGCAATGCATGAATGAAGAAATAAATCAATGAATATGAATAAGACAATCAATATAAATGAACAAATTCAATAAATTGAAAACGATATAAATGAATTCAATAAGTTGATAGAGGCATACAGAAAATACATACTGTAATTAATTAGATAAATGAAAAAGTAAATACAGAAATTAAAATTGAAAATGAACACAGATAAATCAAATAAATGGAAAACAGATGAATAAGACAAAAGTAAGCATATAGACTTCAACACAAAACGCAAAGACATCACTTTCATCATGATTTGTTCCAGTTGCCGCACCTGCCCAACCCCCACCCATAGCGAACCAGGTAACCAGGATCTTCCAATAGATTATTAGATCTATTTTAAGTGTTGGTTTTCAACATCTCAGAATCCATATCACGTATTTTTCATCTTTAGATTTTAAACTAAACTTTAAACTGTGTTTAGGGGCTTTCAATAGGGAACATACAAGTTGTGATTGTTTGATGAAGATCGAATTAACGCTCTCCCAGTCCCTCACTCGAGCGATGCTCCTGTGACAGCATCCTCACAGCCACAGTTGCGGGTCCTGTCCAGGAAGCTGCAGGTAGGATGATATGAAGTAAATAAATAAATGCATCAGGGGGAATAATTCTGAATTGTAGTGCTACTTGCTAATGAAAATGATGAGGTATGAGATTGACAAATCCTTATGGATGAAATCTGTGAAGAGTGGTGGTGAAAACCGGTGATGGTGAAACTAACTTTATGAACAAACAATCAGCGACCACAAATGCAATAGTTAATATTTTCACATAAATGATGGTGATGCATTGTAGAGGATGGAAATGGGGAATCATTCATGGATTATGTTTGAACAAATGCATTCCATGACATTACAATTCAATGTAATGCAAGAACATGTTCAAGATTGGCTTTGGCTTTACTACCCACACATGTTGCATGAAGCGGGTTGGCCGTTTATTTAAGGGAACGGTGAAAATTCTTAGTTCTTTTGGGGGGAGAGGGTGGGTTGAAAGTGACCGAATTTGAGCCCAGGATCTAGAATCTGTTACAGTGACAGTGTTACAGTTGCAAGGTCCTATCAAAGTCTTACTGCTGCAAAAACACAATTGATGTCCAATTGGGCTCAATCAGGCGCATGTCATTGCCTGTCATTAATATTGTTTGTGTTGTTTTATCTTTTATCTTGTAGTATAGAGGATAGAGTATAGAGTATGAATGAATATAGTTTTCCACAAGACCCCGCTACTAGGCCACCAAAACGAAAGTTCAAAAGAATCCCCCACATAGTGACACAGTGACATAGTCAATGGAGTTCTCGCATGATCAGGAAACGATCCTTTTTTCTCCTCCTTTGCACACAGAGATCAGATGTGCAGCCAACAGGTAGCTTGCTTTCGTTGCTGCTTCTCAGGTTCTCACTGACCGATCTGACCTCAAGAACTATGCCATGATTAATTATGAGTGACGAAAAATCTCGTCGGTCAAGCGTGAGCTTTCACCCACAATGACCAAAATTCATCACGACCCAAAACAGCCGAGTCAATTTTATGAATTGACAGTCGAAAACTTTGCCAGAATAACAAACACGGAGTTCAGTGACTTCAGTTGGTCACTCACTTATTCATCACGGCCTTAAATTGAGTGGCCGGGGCAATCATGCCCATTTGAAGCACGTTGCACATGGCAATGCTATTGACTCTCCAAGCCCCTCATTCCCAAAAGCTCGTTGAAGCGAGCCTGTGAAGGGGAGAGCATCCCCTGTCGGCCCCTGGCACCCTCGTCAAATGCCACCTGATGTGGACGGACGCAGCCTCGGATGATCTGGCAATGGTATCCTTCATACTGATGGATTCGAGTCCGTGGGATCGGCATGATTTCGTACATGTCCTGCCATTCCTTCGCGATGGGGCAATAGTAATACTTTTCGAACCGCACCCAGTCCATCTGCACTTCAAGCCTGAGTTCGTAGTTGTTGGTGAAACTGTAAGAAATGTTGTGGTACAGAGTTCATAGAACCTAGAATCTAGAAAAACTCTCTCCCTCTCTTACTCTCTCTCTGACCTCACTCACTCTATCTATCCGTCCATCTCTCTCTCTCTCTCTCTTTGTCTCTCTTTAAGCTGTGGTAAACTACACAAACATAGCCTGACTGCACACTCACTACACATTATTCATTATTTGACATAATAGTACTAAACTGTATTACTATACTATACTGAAGGATATCTAGTTGCGAGTCAAATATACTTCATAACGATTATTTCAATAAGGACCTCCTCATGTTTTCCTTGGTTGGGTGTCAAAAAATACCTCACATGAAGCTGGACACGTATCCATTTGGCGAGTCTTTGGACCCCATGCTTGGCGTCGCCGGTAAAATTCATTCTTGAAAGCCATGAAATCCTTGAGGTCTGTGACGAGGAGGGAGTCAACCCTCCGAAGGTATGCCAGAATGAATCGACGATATGCCACATTCTCTGCGATATCTGACTCACTCTTCGGGATCGGTGTCCAGGGAACGGATCGACGTAGATGTTGGCTCTCCCAATCGTTGGACTCATCAATGATGACCTGGATCTCAACATTGCTAAACCTCACTTGCTTGGAAACTTTGAAGAGGGGGGTGGCGACGACCTCAACACCACCAATGGTCTTCACTCGCACTGCCATTTCGATCAAGATCAGATTGAAAGACCTTGAGCGAGGGTTGAACGACTGGGGATCGGCAAAATTTGCACCCAAAATGGCTGCAGGTGTGAAATGCATTGAATGCCATCCGCCGAAAGGATGTATGTATATATACATATATATATAGACATATATGTATATATACAGTATATGTATGCCCAATTTGTGTATATAAATATATATATATGTGTGTGTATGTGTATGTATATGTATATGTAAACGTATTTGTACATGTATACAGTATGTATATGTCTATGTATGTGTATGTATATGTGTATGTGACTATGTGAGAGTATGTGCCTCTGTACTGTTTGCAATGTAGTTTCAACCCTGCAAGCACCTTGTGGCAAGTGAAAAGCTCACAGCCGAGGATTTATTATTGTACCGCAGGCGAGACAAAGGGCCAGTCATTTTGATAAGTACACAACAATTCAAAATGATTCAAACAACCACTTTATATAATTGCTTAGGTTTCAAGCTTAGAGGTTGAAAACTTATTGACTTATTGTGTCTCCAATCTTAAGCCTGAAGGCCAAACCTTCAAATCCGGAACACGGTCCTCCGGAGTGTAGCTCTCAACAGCCAGAGATCCACATAGGTTCCGGTAGGTCCTGCAAAGTGAAACCAACCATCCACAGGTCCAATTGACAAGTGGCAATCGATATGTAAGTTCATCCAATCAATGTGTGAGAATCGTGGAGATACTAACCATCGCTCAATGAGTCATGATTGATACTTGATAGTGAATGAGTAGTGAGTAGTGATTTGCCTGAATGATGTCTGCCGAAATCAGAAGCAGCACGGTTCATTGCAATTGAAGCAAAGGTCACTTCCATCTGATCCAAATGCATTTTTGTTTCATACCGGTAACGAACATACACTGACAAAGTGACAAAATGCCCTTCCCACCGCATCCCGAAGAAAGTCAGCCACGAAACAAAGGTTCTTTGCTTTGATTTTCACTGATAATATGACATGGTTCAAGATCATTTGTTTGTTTAGCTTAAGTTTCAAGCTTAAAGGTTTGAAAACTTATTGACTTATTGAATACTTATTGTGTCTCCAATCCTAAGGCTGAAGGCCAAACCTTCAAATCCGGAACACGGTCCTCCGGAGTGTAGCTCTCAACAGCCAGAGATCCACATAGGTCCCGGTAGGTCCTGCAAAGTCAAACCAACCATCCACAGGTCCAATTGACAATTGGCAATCGATATGTAAGTTCATCCAATCAATGTGTGAGAATCGTGGAGGTACTTAGCATCGCTCAATGAGTCATGATTGATACTTGATAGTGAATGAGTAGTGAGTAGTGATTTGCCTGAATGATGTCTGCCGAAATCAGAAGCAGCACGGTTCATTGCAATTGAAGCAAAGGTCACTTCCATCTGATCCAAATGCATTTTTGTTTCATACCGGTAACGAACATACACTGACAAAGTGACAAAATGCCCTTCCCACCGCATCCCGAAGAAAGTCAGCCACGAAACAAAGGTTCTTTGCTTTGATTTTCACTGATAATATGACATGGTTCAAGATCATTTGTTTGTTTAGCTTAAGTTTCAAGCTTAAAGGCTTGAAAACTTATTGACTTATTGAATACTTATTGCGTCTCCAATCCTAAGGCTAAAGGCCAAACCTTCAAATCCGGAACACGGTCCTCCGGAGTGTAGCTCTCAACAGCCAGAGATCCACATAGGTCCCCGTAGGTCCTGCAAAGTCAAACCAACCATCCACAGGTCCAATTGACAATTGGCAATCGATATGTAAGTTCATCCAATCAATGTGTGAGAATCGTGGAGGTACTAAGCAGCGCTCAATGAGTCATGATTGATACTTGATAGTGAATGAGTGGTGAATAGTGATTTGCCTGAATGATGTTTGCCGAATCAGAAGCAGCACGGTTCATTGCAATTGAAGCAAAGGTCACTTCCATTTGATCCAAATCCAAATGCATTGTTGTTTGTTAATCTTGCGCTACCGGCCAGAAAGAGAAAAAACATCCACACACCCATCCCTCTGGGACATCCTCAAGTCCTGATGGACCTGAATGGAATGCGTAATGATTGATTGCCATTCCTGAGAGCATCGCAGGAGGGTGGATAGGATGAGAATGATCACTAAGTCTCTAAGTGCATCATCTGATATGATGTGACATGGCAGAGTAGGGCTAAATCTTAGTTTTACTTTGAATCTCAAAATAAACATGAGTGTCATAGAATGCCATGAGTCTTCCGGCCCATGAGTTTAAAACAGTTTTCCTGCAATGAGCCCAACAAAAACAAATTGAAAACATACACTGATCTATGTCCGGGTTGCATTTCCACTAGCAGCCGACAGCCCAAAGAGACAGAGAATGCTTCACAACTTCCTTGGCTTCATCCCTGCAGCTACACGTAATGTGTATGAGGCCTCGCAATGTTGCTCACGGTTGCAGTGTCTCCCCTCTGCTATCCAGTCGCAAAGGGCCCGAAACAGATCGAACCTTTCTGCCTCAGTAGGTTTTTTCGCTTTGGGGAAGCAAATCCAGCATGTGCAACCTCGCATACCTGCAGCCTTGTGCCCGACACATGTAGCTTTCAACCCGTTGGTTGTGCCCAGTGCTTGCGCTGTGGATATGTAGCCAAGCTTTCGATTGGAATCTTGATCTGCAAACACTGTTGCCACAGTGTTTGTCGAAGTCACACTAGTGGAAGCTTCAATTCGCACCACACAGGTACTATCATCTCTGCCCACTGCGAAACAACGGTTTGCAGATGCAAACATTGCAGCAAACGATCCCTCACTGCCAAGAGATGGGAGAGCGGTGTTTGAGTCTGCGTGAGATTGTTTCCTATCTTGGAGATTTTGTTGTGATGAAGAAGCAGGAATGTGTTCTTGCTGTTCTTGTGATGCCAGTTCAAAAAGTCTTCGAGCACCAGCATCTCCAAAGGGACAGTCTTCCGGCGCACTTGGAAAAGATGACATTTCCTCAACCGCACGCAAAGCATCACCCATTTTCCCTTCATTATCTCCGTCGAACACAATTTCTGCATTTGCTTCATGATCATCTACGTCAAACTCAAAATGTGTCAATGTCTCCGGCATCGGCGAAGCAGAGTCCTGAGAGAGAGAGAGAGAGAGACAGAGAGATAGAGCGGCACGCAATTCGTTCTAAGATTAAGACTTAGATGTTCTAAGTAGTGATCACCCCAGCCGCTGAGCCATTGCCCTGAACAACCAACATGCATTATGATTAATAATGCATTGTATCTGTATCTAGCATGACATGTGGGAATGCGACGAAACGCGTGGCACTAACCCAAAAAGAATGCTGTATCACTCACTCATCATTAAAGCAAAGCTGGTGAAGCCGAGTTGACTTTGTGACTGGGCGGGATCAACAGGATTTGCTAAGTGATGACCGGACAAGTTTCAATCATTTTGCAGACCTCCTTCTCGAACTCAGTTGTGTTCGAAGATTCGCATTTTGGGTCCTTGGCGTAAGAATGTGAAAGTGCATAGTACATCATAGTACACTAATCAATTAAACAATTGTTTCGATAGGAACATGTAGTAAAACTAAGCAAGTAGTAAGGAGTATGGTAAGTATAGTTACATATAGTTAGAAAAAGTCAATGTGTATATATATATATATATTTATATATGTTCTTTATCATAAGTTAATTATGTGGGTGTAATCTTGTGAATTGTGTTTTCTATGACCGTGGGAACTATGCGTAAAAGGCTCAGACCCTCAAGACTCTCAAAAAAGATGGATTCTGGGTACCAGGACGAGAATCCGATGGCTTGCCCTTTGCTTCAAATTCCCGCTCCGCCTCTTCCAACAGTTCAATGTGATCTTGGTCCAGTAAGCCCTCTAACTCATCTTTCCAAGCTAAACCAGATCCAGAGTCCGTATCCGTAGGCGTTTCCCCAAGCGCATCCAAAAGCTGAGAAAAACATTCATCACGAAGATTAGAAGGGTTGTCGTCCAAGATTGTGGAATCAGCAAGTGAAGGACCATCGTTTCCAAATGGAAAGGTATTCAACTGAGGGTCAGAAAAAAAACCCAGCATATCCACACCAGCTTGATTCCGATTCCCCCTGGAACTGCTAGCAGCATGGTTCTGGGAGTCTGAATTGGTATTCCTTGGCGCTTTTGAAAATTTCTTGGCTTTGACATTGCTGGCGCCTTGGTCATCAATGCGGATCGGTGTCCATTCCTCATCCTCTCCATTCAATTTCAAAGTCGACAACGATATGTCCTTGAATTTGAATTTGCGAATGGTGATCACCTGTGGAACATGCCTACCCACAAGCTCAAGCTTGACAATCTCCGCTGCCAACTGCACGTTTGAGACTGACGCGAGTGAACCCATATTGAATTCATAGGCTCGGTTGATGGGTGAAGGCCACTGCTCTTTCTTGATGGAACGAACATGAGCTTCTGGGACGAATCTCAGTTCATCATTCGTGCCAAGTTGAAGGTGAAAGTACGATTGGACTGGTTTCTGAATCCCTCCTTGAAATGCAGCAGCTGTGGCGTAATAGTACCGCACATGAATCTTGTGAGCAAACTCAACCCTGAACTGCAAAACCAAGTCCGCTTGTGTGAACGCTGATGGTTTCTTGTAGCTGGACGCCATGCAGTTCAGTGATTTCACGAGGTCAAGTTGTTTTTGAATGAAACTCTCTCCCCGAAATGTTCTGCAAACTCCTTGGCAACACTGTTGGTATGAAACTTTCTCTGGAAACACATCCTCGGGTGACCTTGGGCCAGCCATCACCTCACATGTTTTAGAGAGATGGGCAACGGAGTCACGGAGTGAAATCCGACGGCAGCGAAGGTTCAATAGTGCATTTGCCACTTGTTCGGCCTTGACAGGCCAAGGGTCCAACCGGCCAGATCCAGCGTACTGAACAAACTTGTCCTGAACAGGGGATGGTGGCCAAAATATTTCAAATGATTTTTTCAAATCTCTAGACTCTAGACTCTAGACTCTAGCTAGCGTCCATGTTTTAAAGTTTAAACAGTTTACAATACAATTACAATGTGTTGTGAACTTGGTATTTGTTTTGTAAACCCAGACCTGCAAATGCCGTACAAAATCACCCACCGATGCACAGTGCAGCTTGATTGCATGAGAGTCGTGAGAGCGGAGCAAAGCATTGAGGATTCTGCCAGGCGACGATGAAACAACCGTCTGCAGAGTCTGAATGGAGCATGCTGGTTCAACATCTGCAACGCCAACAGTGCCAACAGTGTCCACCGGTTTTATTTGCCACTTGGACAGGGCCTTGCCAGCTGCAATCCTTTTGGATGCCGAAGCTCTATTCGCACTCTGAGCAGCCGAAGACCAATTTTGCTTTTCTTGAGGTTCCAATGCATTGAATGCTGCTTTTACCTCAACCCAGGCAGCTTCTGAACACCAATCTCGGGTCTGCTGGCCAGCAAAGCTGCATGTCTCAATATAGTGTTTACGGAATGCATGCAATGCACTTTGTTTCAGTGCCCCAGCTGGCTTGTTTGCAACTGCCGATTTGCGTTTGGAAGCACCAATCCCTGGACTCTTCTGCTGTGCCTGTGCTGACTTTTGCTGCTGCAGGAATG
>VSDK01011733.1:72076-106919 GCA_009767595.1 Symbiodinium kawagutii | reverse complement strand
CAGCCTGCCACCTTGGTTTCACTTCTCACAAACCCGAGCCTACAACAGGTCATTTGAAAAAATAATGCTATGTTATATATTACATAAATATGTAAATATATATATATATATATTTATATTTATAAAATATATAATATACATCTGCCATGTCTTGGAATTGGAATGTCTACTTAGAGTCCTAGAGTCTATAGGACACATGTGTTGTTCCATAATTCTGATTTGCCCGTGTAGTAAGAGAAGTTGGGACAGGAACCACCCAAATATTTACAATATATTTTTTCAATCATTAAGTCCAGCCGCTGCGTTGAATCCAGGAAATCACGCCCGGAGATGCCGCGCTGTTTCAACGATCGTGCAAAACCAGGTCTAGCGCAACAGGGGCGAAGTTCACCCCACTGATCTGCCAAATGTTCCTTCGCAATGATGGATGCATCTTCATCCACCAGTAGTGGCAAAGTGAATGGGATTTGGCAAAGTTTGTCGGTATGTCTTCTCTGTATCCAAGCCAAAGCCAGAAGTACCAATCTCCGAAAGACACGAATGTGAAGCTTCTGGGAAAGATCAAGCAACACACACCGGGTCTTACCGCAGTCTGGAAAAAGTAAAGAAGTAAGGTATTGGCAAGTTGCTGTCAAAGGCGACCGTTCGGCATTTGCGAGAAGAACAAGTGTTGGAGGCTCATGATCGGTGCCACCAAGTTTCAACAGTTGAAACAGCAAGAAACGAAGGGCTTCGTCCACTACACACAAGCAGGCTACCCTGAATCCTAGTGAATCTGGCATCTGCGAGTTCAGCTGACTGACGAAGTCTTGCGTGTGGCGAGCCCGCTTTCCGCTAATCCTTGACCACTCTTGCGTTGAGCGGAGGGCAGGATCCAAATCTTCATCAGCAGCATCATCACTTGTTTGGTGAGCGGGCAGCGTGCCCAACCACTGTGGCACAACAGAGGGCAAATATTGGTGGCAAAGAAGCCCGAAAGCAACAAACCTTGGAAAGTATGGATGCTTTGGAATCTGTTTCCAGCAACCGAAAAAAGAAACATCGCCTGTGTGCTTGTTTGAGTGTAACAGTGTAACATGATGGTCATTATATGCCATTAAAAAAATGCTTGATCAAGTGGCCCATGGCAATTGCTCGCTCATTCTTGCTGGCTAAGTAACTGTAAGCAACTCCAAAGTTTGGTCCATTTTCCGGGGCATGGTGTCTCTGGTAAGGATGGCAGAGCTACGGAGACCAACGCTTCTGCCATTTTGCGTCTGCTCTCTGCATCATTGGGACAGCACCACTCGGCCACAGGCCCGCATCTGAAGCATTTGTGCCTCGATGGTTGGCCAAACACTTGTTTGGCATCTGGTCAAAGAAAAAATGCACAGACCATGATATGTCATATATGTTAATTATATGTAATCAAGAAATGGCATAGTATTACCGTAACATATAGATTTGAATACAAATAATGTTTCGGAAGTCTTTTGTTTCCGGGATAATTTGGCTTTGGTTGCAAAACAAAAACGCACGTTGGTTAAGTTTATATATATATATATGTATCAAATATACTTTATTGTATGTGATTTTATCCGTCATAGATCTACATACATCCACCACTGATCCAAAAATAAAATGTCTGCAATTTTCCAACTGGGGCGCGTAATGACGCTGGACTTCATGTCTCCATTGAATAGTTGTTTGAACTGGCCTATGTTTTTCTCAAAGCGGCTAGTGCTGCTTCCGGTAGGTGCTGATGACGACGTAACTTTGTCTCTCATGTTGTTCACGAAAGCCAAGGCCTCCCGTACCAACATCTGCATTTCACAAAGTTCCAGCATGCAGTCACTAGCGGGAGCAGGTGTGTCGGTCACGACCAAAATGTTGGCAGAACTTTCCAGGTGCTTTCTGACAGCATCTTTCAGTTTAGAGAAATGAGTTGATGCCTGTAAAAAATGCGTGAAAGAGAAAAACCGACTGATGAGTCTTTCATCAGTCACCGCTACAAGGGCTGCTTCAGCAAGGTTGTTCTGATGGCAATGGCAATGAATCAAGTCTCGCAAGCAACTGTCAGTCTTACCTATGTTGAGTCGATGGTGGTAAAGCCTTTCGTTAGCGGAGGCGCTGTCTGCTTCATGCAGGTGAATTTGTTCACCGGCTGTCTGCATGATGGCTGACTCTAGCATCAAGATGGTCTGCATGACTGGGTGGTTTTTCAACGCGTAGTAGATGCGGTCTGCACTTGGTGAACGGACCAGCATGGGCGGGCATACCTGAGCAGGGACAAACAACTGACACCCTATCGAAGATGGCGGCTGTTCTGGTGGTGCAAACTCATGCCCTCATTTCTATTATGTAATATACATGTACGCGTGAGGTATAATTCGTTTAACTTCCGCTTGTCAGATAACATGGGTTGTATACCCAGTCCAGGTAACTGAAATGGTTTGAGTCTGAAACAAAATTTCTGAGAGTTTTTTGTCTCAAACATATAGATCTGAACAAAAACACATAGCACTCGCAATGCAAGGCAAGATACAAGTGGGATGCGAATCATTACAGGATGGTTGTCGCTGGCAGTGGGTGGCCAAGTGATGATCAACGTGTGTTTTACAACGATGATCTGCCAAGTGCCTTTTTGCCCAGCAACTATCACTTCTTGCCCAGTCTCGTCCCAAGCTTCCCTCAAAGCTGCCACTAAGGGAGCACGCTGGCGACACATCATGAATACCCTCGCTAGCAAGTGAGCTTGGTTAGCCTGCACTGATCCGCATACTATCGCCCTCATATATGCGACTGTTGATCCCGACATGTCTGTTGCAAGAGCTTGGCTGTTGCGTTGATAGATTTTCTTGCCAGTTCCAAATTCAGATCCGAACGCAGCCCGCAAGAAATCCTCCATTCCCCACTTGTTTCCAAATCGGTTGCCCTTGGTTTTGAATTTGCACTGCCTGATTTTGATAAGCCCTTGACGAGTGCACAAGGCCCCCCTCTTCCCTCTGGATAATTTGAAGGAAGCTTGATGTGTTGATCTTTTGCTCAAATTGACTAGCAAGGCAATTGCCTGAGTCTCAGTCCTGATTGCCCGCTTTTCGGCTCTTCTCAGTTGCATGTCCAGATTCCAAGATCTGCGATCTGCCAAGGACCCCTTTGAATTGTACCATCGTCTCCGTCTCTTTTCCTGTGGCCTTTTCCTTCCTACAATTTGAACCAATCCTGCCGAGTCTTGCTTGTCAGAACCAGTAGTAGTACTTGTAATGATTTCTGGGGTGATCACTGGAACACACGCTTGTGTGACAGCAACAGTTTCTTCCTCCACCTCATCGAAATGCTCTAGAAAGTTGATGGCACCTGGATTGCACCTGTTGCTTTGTGACTCATTCTCGGTCGCTGAAGCTGGGTTTCTTTCTGCATCATCATCGGAAAAAATATCCAGATAGTTCAGGCCCATGGCGTGGAACTAATTGTGTGAAACATACCCGCTTGACCCACAGCATCACAATTTTCAGTTGCAGTGGTCAATGATAGAAGGATTCAATTGTTTGATACTTCTCCATGCAGCAAACTAATTATGCCATACTCAGTGTAATAAAATCATATTCACAGTCGCGTGCCATATGGGCAGGTATATAGCAGGCACGTAACAGGAATGCACTAGGTGTGAATGTGGCAGGTGTGTGGCAGGTGTGTGGCAGGTGTGTGGCATGGGTGTGGCAGGTGTGTGGCGGTTACATGGCAGGGCCTGACGTTCTGAGCTGACAAAAGGGACCGTTATCATGATAGAGAATCCCACCAACATTATTTGGTGAACGGCCACTCCTGGTAGCTGCTCGCTCCCCCTTTAAAAGGGCATGGAGATACCCCTCGCTCCCTCCCAACCACCAGCCAGTCACTGAAGGATGGTTCATGAGGAAATCAACCGCATGGTATCATAAAAGTTGTGATTTTCATGCTGGTGGCTGATCGAGAATGGTGACTATTGGTTACAGTAGAGGATCCCAGCTAGGATGGCTTGGTAGTCACAATTCTCAGTTGAGGATTTAGCTTAACACAGGTTGGTAATGGTTTCAACTGCTTGGTCGGCAATGGTTGCAATCACCAGTTTGGTTGGTTGTTAATACTGGATGGTTGGTTTAGCTTAATATTGGTTGGTTGGTTTAAGGTTGGTTGGTTTAGCTTAACATTGGTTAGTGGCTGGGTATGGTTGTTAAATATGGGTTGGTTGGTCGGTTGGTTGGTCTGAAAGATTTGAGAATCAGGATCATTCAGGATCATTATCGGTCTGCAGTGTACAACTGTTTGCATCGATGAGTTGGCACCGCATGCCAAGTGGTGTAATGTGCGCATCAAACAGATCTCAAACCTCAAGTGAGAGAGGGCTTCTCAAGGTCAACTAAAGTTAAATCAATTTTGCCCGTTGCAAACCAGTCTTCAAATGGGCAATCTTCAAATGGAACCCCCAAAAAATGGTTGGTTTATCACTAGACTAAAATGACTAATGTTGGTTTATGTGAATCAACATTATTCACCCTTCTGTCCCCAAATGGTTACACCGATGTGACTATGGTGACTTTGAGGGCCAACCGCCAAGATATTTTGGGTAGCTTCCTTCAAGCATACCAGCGAAATAATGTCAACGCTCATGATTGATAGTATGATATGTGGTCAACTGCTAGTAAAGAGAGTATAGGCAGCAATGGTGCTCACCCTAATGATAGACATCCTAATGATAGCCTATCCTTGGCAATGTTTTGGTCATAAAGATCACAAGCCTACTGATATGCTTTGAAAAAGGTCATGAAGATCCAGATGGTCATGCTGATGATCAAGATCCTCGTCAGCGTGAGCCTCAACAACAAGATAACAACAAGATGTTAAAATGTTTTGTCACGATGCAAAAAAGGACCTATAAAGCAGTTGGTGCTCGAACCACCCCATATCAAACATGTGCTTGTCAACCAACCATTTGTTGATTACAAGAGAAAACAAAAAGTGCTCAAAACCACCAACCAGGCTACATTTTGAAGCACACCATAGTACCACAGTTCATCCCTAGTACCACTGTGATACGATACAAAATCTGAAACCCAAGAAGGCCAGATACCGGCAGGTATCAGCAAACCAAGAAACTCTTGGTCAAGTATCCAACAACAAGGATGATTAATAGACCCTTATACCACCATGATTGGTTTTGAACACCCAAAATCTCAAGGAGCATTGATGATAGTAATCCATTGATAGTTGGTAGCATGTGTTCTTATCTATCTGGCTATCAATAGCTGTGAATTCACATGATCCAGTTCTGCCAAGCTTCATCAAGCATCAACCCGTATTGAAGCCACAAACCCATTGTCTATTGTTTGTTGAATCTAACAGATATTAGTTGATGGTTGATGCTTCGTCCCCCCCCCCCCACAATCATTAGTTGAACAATGGATTCCAAAAAGGTGTTCGATCCGCTGTTCAACTAATGATCCCATTCATTATTAAACTGTTGAGTATACAATTGTGATCCCATTAGTTCAACAGTTGATCCACTGTTCATTAGCTGAACAGTTGATACATTCATTAAGCCCAGATCGATCCACAGCCACCGCCGAAACTCCACCGAGACACGGATCGATCTGGGTTGAAAAACAACCCACTTGAGCCCGGAGCCCGAGCGTTGAAAAATGCGCTTTGGTCACTTTCATGTGTCAAGATAAAGCCGTTGTTGATTGATCACAACTGGCTGTGGGTCAAAACCCTTAGTCCCCCTGGTTCCCATCATTAACCAGGCTGTTTTCCCTATTATAGTTGCTTAGTATTGATGGTTAATATTGATCACAACTGATCTTATCTAAAAATAAAGATGATTGATCAAAAAATGTAAATAAATGACAATTACTGACTAAATAGATTATATAGCCATTGTTGTGACTCGCTCGGTCAATCATTGACCATTGTTATCAAAACACAACTATTCGGGTTCCTTGGTTCCTAATAATTAAACATTGTTTGGTACCAAAATTTTGCGGCGGTGCATGATGATCACGAGGTTGAAAGAAACCCTGGTCACTAACATGGCCGAGCCCCTGTGTGATTATCACATCGTCGTTTCTCAAAGTAGGGGACCCGAAGAATAGTTGGTTTGTTGCTATAAATGGTTGATAGCCCAAATGATTGGGGGGTACCCCTATTTTGAGAAACCACCTTAGAATCATTGGTGTTCAGACACTAGGATTATACATGTAACTACACTCTGGTTACCTAGCCCAGATGCTAAAAATCAACCTTTTTCATAGATTAACTGGCTATAAATGATGGATGTTCAACTTGCAGGTTAGTTTGCCGAGTAATAATCCAAATTCTTGTATATCAACCGTAGTGCATGCAATTATCATCAGCTATCTCCGTGGAACACGAGTCAGGTCATACTACCCTCTGGTAACCTAACATATCTGGCTGGATAATCCACCACATATACTTGGACGTGCAGCGGGGATCATGACCATTGTGATAAACCCTATAAGATAGCTGAACTAACCCCGTTCTTGACCATGATTGGTACCTAGTTAGTAAGTGCGGATGCTAACCTCCAAGTAGATTACTTACCTGTTGGAAATGGTGATGTTGATTGCTACCCGAGTGTAATCCATTGGATCATCCAACTAGATCAGGAACTCTCATGGTATCCCCCCAGTAGGTGTGACATATTGCCACCCTGCGCGTGATTTTTGTTTCCGACGGGTAAAACCACTTGCTGTTTCCGAAGAGAAACACTTTCCGATCATGAGATCTGATGTTTGCTTGACTACCCGACTAGCGTAGTTTAACCTGGTGGTTGCTAGAAAATGCACCATGGATCGACAATTCATCAGATTAATCCACGAGAGGATTATCAATCGACTCGCCTAACATGATTAACCAGGCTGTTTTCCATATGAAATTCTTGGTGAACTTATCCCCCAGGAAGCCGTGGTTTGGTTAACTGCTTGACCCAGCTCGCCATATAGCTGTTACACTCCCTATTATTGTTGGTTATAGCCTATTAGTAACCATTATTAATGGAGTTGTAACCATTAGTTGGTTGGTCAACTGCTTGACCCGGTCGCTCGCCATATCCCAAAACTTCACCTTCCAACTGCTCGGTCGTGCCGTGTCATGGCGGCCAGGATCACAAGCCTTCGTTGTGGCCCCGGTGACCCGGTGACCCGCACCGATCTCCGTGAGGCCCCGTGCCAAGGCGGCTTCGGGAGTCATGTACTCGCAGAGACCTGGAGGATCGCCGTGGAACTGGGGCACTTCTCTGCGCGCGATCGTTGCTGCAGATCTGTGATAGGAACCATGGAGAACCCCAACGAATGATAGTATAAGAGGAAGTAGTGACCGAAATGAGTTATTGATAATGAAATGTGCTATTGGTAGTGAAATTATTTGTTGATGGTGACCAAAATGAGCTACTACCAAAATGAGCTATTGATAATTAATAATGATGAAATAAGCTACTAGTAACGATCATGAAATATTACCAATGATTTGTGCGAATCAGGGATATTAGTGAAATTAGCCTTTGATAATTGATAGTTACCAAAAATTCATAACAAACCATCGATTTTCTGTGATATTTCACTGTGATAGACCAAGAATTCACAAGAACGGTCTAGTGAAATTATTTATTGGCCAGCTGGTTTACCAGCTTCTTACTGTGGACATGTTATCGATACCCCCTAAATAAAATTGCCACTTAAAAAATAATACCCTCCAACTAAATAAGTTGCCACTTTTTCGCCCCCATGTTTTTTCCAACCGAATAAAGTTCTGTTTCCCATTTTTCAAGGGTATGGCCTTGGATGGACGGATTCACCCCACCCAAACAAAGATTCTGAAGGAGGCTGCCTTCAATGTCACCTGAATAATTTGGTTTATTACCCCACCTAAATAAAGCCTCTCACATTTTCCTACAAAATTACAAAGAATTACAAAGAATTTGGTAATTGAAAGTTCCTCAAACGATCAATTGATCACTTGAGATCCAGTTTCATTAGGCGCCCTCTGCTTCCTACCTGACAATTTATCTTCGTACTTGAAAACTAGTATTCCTAATTAACCAAGTAGTCTTCGTAATTGATGAGCGGAGGCCCAAAAAAATCGATCAAGAATTGTTTATTTAGGCCCTATCAAAAGAATAGGGCGGATCATTCATAGCATGCCAACATTAACCAGCCAATTAACCAGCTTAGTAGCCATCATTAAAAATTATTAAGCATTATTCACCACTATTAACCATCATTACATAACCGTTATTAACCATCATTAGCCATCATTGAACCATTATTCACGACTATTAACCATATTCTTAACCACTATTAACCACTATCAACCATTCTTAACCACTATGAATCATCATCAACCATTATTCACCCCTATTAACCATTACTAACCAGCTCCTTAATCACTACTTACCAACCATTTCCAATGCTTGGTGCCTTGACGACCACCGCAGTAGAACCCCACCGCTGAGGCTCCCCTCCCATCCCTCGGGACTGTCCATTCTCCTGGAAGATGCGCAGCCTGCGGCGCGGCAGTGGAAGAACTAGGGGTTGATGGCTAATAGCAGTGGTTAATGAATGGTTAATGATGGTTGATAATGGTTATGTAATGATGGTTAATAGTAGTGAATAATGGTTCAATGGTGGTTAATAATGGTTAATGATGGTTAATAGTGGTTAAGAATATGGTTAATAGTGGAGAATACTGGTTCATTGATGGTCAATGAATGGCTAATAGTAGTGGCTAATAGTGGTCAATAGTGGTTGATAGTGGCTCATGAATTAGCTTGATCAATGGTATGAATAATGGTATTAACTTAACCGGCTGGTTAATTAGTTGGTTAATGATGGCTACTAAGGTAATTAACCAGCTCATTAACCAGATTAATATTCCTTCGTTGGTCAATTCATTAGATTAGTTAATACCAATTAAACTTATTTGGAAGATGAAGCTCATTATGAATACCAATTAAACTTATCAGTGGTTAATCTATTGGTCAATGAATGGCTGAATTAGATCTAATTAGTGGCATTGAGGTGATTAATGGACTAACAATTAACTCCATTAATTAATTGCGAATTATTTTTGCTGCTTTAGTTCATAATTCATTTGTTGATGAATGGTTTAATTAGTGGTACTTAGGTGATTGGTAGTATTGATGTTTCCCATGGGAAATAGCGTTAACTGCTAGTGGCATTGGAAAACATTTACAGCTCATGGATGATCAACCACCACTCACGAAACCACCACCATTGTCACATTCCACCAGCAACCGCTATCGATCACGTTCCACCATGCACCAGCATCACTACCACGAGTTGGATCACCATCATTGACCAGTCCTGAGCCCTCACCCGGTTCTCTCGAGCCACACCGCGAGTCAAGGTAGATCCGACGCTTTGGCCGGAGCTGAATGCGGCAAGCTCTAGATCTCCCAACTGGAAAGACGGGACGGCGTATCTGTGTGGCCCCAAGTTCCTTAAGAGAAAACCAACCAAGGCCTGGCCCTGCCACAATGTCAACAGGCCTTCCCACTTTGGCGTCAAACAAATGCCACGTAGCAGGTAACATGTGACAGCATGCACTGTCAAAATCTCAGGTCCGGCGCCTAGGCCGAAGCAGCTCTGAGAAATTGGACGACTTCATCGTTGCCCGCTTTTTCTGCTTTCTGCAGCGGCGTCTCCAATTTGTAACCCTCCACGTTGATCCGAGCTTTCGCTTCCACCAGGAGCCGAACGACTTCCACATGGCCTCGCCGGGCAGCATCGTGGAGCGGCCGGTTGCCCACGTCGTTCATCTCCTCCAGTGGCGCCTTGGCTGCCAGCAGCAGCTGCACCATCTCCACCCAGCCGTTCTCCGCCGCATGGTGCAGCGCCGTGTCCTCCAAGTCGTCCTGGTGGAACACTGCCCCGGGGTCCCGCCGCAGCCACCCCCGCACCGCCGCCAGGTCTCCGGCGTCCGCCGCCTCAACGATGCCGTACCGGGCTGCAGCCTCTGCGTCCTCGGCATCTTGGTCCACCACAACGGCACTCAACGTCGTTCCAGGGACCACGTCGGCATCCTGGAGCCTGGTCTCCAATGACCAAGGCTCTCCATCGCCGCCAATGAGGTGTTTGATTTTGACCTCCAGATGCGTCTCTGCTTCTTCCTTCAACTGCTGGAGGCTGAAGTCGGGGGAATAGGTCGAGGTGTAATTGCGGCCGCTCAGCAGAGCTACGGTCACCTCCAAACCGGCCATCAGTTCTGGCGAGATGGAGCGTATTTCTTGACTGGCACTCGGCAGCGGCAATTGTCTATGTACAAGAAACCGACCAGGCAGCAAATACAGAACCCAGTCAATGTGAAGATCACTGCAAGTGGTACCCAGGACATCAAAGGTCAATACCCGGGTACCCTAGTCAGCATCCCAGATTACCAATCTAGTCTTTGCTGGGATGTTTGTTCAATTGTTTGAAGGACGAACGTATGATTTCTACCAATTAGTTAATCATTATCATTAGAAATATCTACAGTTTTGAATCTCTTGATAAAATATATCAAAAAAAATCCAGCTCGCCATGTTCCCCAGTTCCCTCCCCAGTTCCCCAGTTGCCTGCGCACATTGCCGGCGCGCTCGAAGAAACGTTTCAGGGTGGCCTGTAGGGGCTTCGGACAGCTTGTGGGATGGTGAAGGCGGAGTTCCCGGTGGTGGATGGATGGTGGTGGATGGATGGTGGTGCATGATGGTGTTTAATGATGGTGGTTATACATAGATGGTGGTTTACTAACTTTGTATGATGATGATTAATCATCGTGTTTAATGCTGGTGGTGGATGGATGATGGTGGATTGATGGTGGTTAATAAATGGTCGAATGGTTCATGAGTTCATAACTAGTTGGTGGTCGTTTTTCACGGTAAATCGCCCTGAAATCTGAAAGGTGGACCCCTGAACTAATTCCATGGCACCAGTGGCACAGGTTGCTGCGTTCATGGTAGATCCGGCTGTTAACAATAGTAAGCACCAACTGATTCGGGTTCATGTGAGGCTTTTTCAAGTCATTGGCGACCCCCCAGATATCATCCATTAATAATCATTTGTAGCAAAAAACCAACCATTTTTGGGTGGCCCTATTTTGAGAAACCACCAAATAGTGGATAATAACCAATTATAATGGGGAACGTAATGATTGCTGATAGGCAATGGTAGATCCATTGGTTCATAAACCACCCCCAGTTTGCCTGCTCAATAGCTTACTAGTTGGGATTCAACGATGGTACCAACCTCAAATGCTTAAAGATGCTTAAAGATGGCAAATGTTGAGAAGGATTCGTGTCCATGAAAGGCCCAGCAAGTCATAGTGATCGATGAAAGTGACCACTATTATTGGGGCTCGAACATTTGCCGAAACAGGCCTGCTGAGATTCAAGCCCTGCACCCTGCAGAATCAGCACACCATCGGTGACTACGTGTCTAGCTGTCTGGGGACGGTAGTGACGGAATGGTGACACTAACAAACAGCCATGAGGGGTTCTCAAGTAATGAATCAGCTTTATTTATAAACCGTCCATCAGCCATGGAACCCAAAAAATGGACGGTCTACAAATAAAACTGATTCATGACTTGGCAGTTCGAACTGCCAGCTCTCACTGGTGGTGCTCAGCTCCTGGCCCCTGCCTTAGGCAGGGCCCTGGCTCCAACGACCACCCGAAACCTGGGCGGCCCCGCCTCGCTGACGCGCAAAGGCGCGTTGTGGAAGAAGACGCAATGCCTCCGTGCCGCCTGGGCCGCGAAGTTCGTACCGTTGAGAATGGCCCAAGTGGTCGGTTAATGGATGGTTCATGGTTGGCCAATAGTGGGTTGATGCATGTACAAATGGTTGGCTAATAGTGGGTTGATGCATGGATAAATGGTTGGTTAATAGGGGGTTGATAATGGGTAAATGGTTGGCTAATGGTTAGTTCATGGTTGATTAAAGGTTCGCAATGATTAATGTTTGGTCAATGGTTCATTTATGGCTCATAGTGAATGATTGAAGATTAGCTTTAATTGATTCAAGGATCAAAATGATTGATGCATGTTTCATAAGATGGCTCATCATGGCTGATCATTGGTCACAGGTTCGGAATGCTTGGGGGCTAAGAATCGTGAGTAATCAGCGAACGTGGGGATAGATGTTTGGTAATGGTAATGTTGCTTAACCACCGGTCAACGGTTCAGAATAAGGGACAATAACTCCAACGATAGTATGGATATACCAACTATAGTCACGGTCGTTCCTTAAGTCATTGGGAACCCCCAAATTATGGTTGGTGATATATGGGTGTTTCTCAAAATAAGGGTACCTCCAAATCATCCACTATTGATCAGAATAAACCAACCATAACTTTGAGGTACCTGCAGCTATTAAGAAACCACCATGTAGTTGGTACGTCCAATATTCTGCTTAGTTATCATCTCCTATTATTAACCTGCCCGACATATCCATTATCTTTGGATAATGACCCATCACCCACCATATAAACCGATCCCACTTCGGATATCAATTGGATATTACAGATCATGATAGACCACCCATAACTTTGGGCTACCTGCAGCTCTTCACCATATCCCAATCATTACCCACAAGCATATCCCAATATTAAGAAATTAAGAAATGGGTGTTTCTCAAAATAGGGGTACCCCTAAATCATCCTTTACTAGTCATTTATAGCAATAAACCAACCATTTTGGGGGGTTCCCTATTTTAAGAAACCACCAAATCACCAAATCCCATACTTGGAGGTACCACGATTTCATTACGCGTCGGCAACCAACTACCCATCCGTCGGCCGCGTTCCTTCGCGCCGCCTCCCCCGCCTCGTCGAAGGGGGGCGGTGGAGGCGGAGCGCTGCTGGCGATGCGCTGCACCAGCAAGGGCCCCTGGTGCAGGCGGGGCAGGGGTGGGGCTTGGGGCAGGGTGGGGCAGGGTGGGGCAGGGTAGGTTGGAGGTTGATGGTAGGTTGGTGGGTTGGTAGGTTGGTTGGTGGTGGGTTGGTGGTTGGTGATTGGTTGCTAGGTTGGTGGTTGGAAGTTGATGAATGCTAAATTTCTGATTGAGTACGGTGAATTGATGGATAGCTGATGGTTAATTGATGGTGAATTTTCGGCGATGGTTTTCAGCTGGTTGGTTGGTGGGGATGTTTGATGATATCCATGTCTACTTGCAATATTGGTTAGTCATCGTTCATTGATGGTAAATGAATACTAATGACTAATGATGGTTAATGACGGTTACTGGCGGAAGTCTAACTATCATTGCTGTGATTAACTGCTGGATTTCATGATGGCTCTCTGATTGCTAATGATGGTTACCAAACAGCTAAATGGTTGATAATCATCAATGCTAGGGATATACCAACGCTGGTTGGTAGGCCTTGCTTAGTTCACGGGTTCCGCGCAAACTCATTGGGCTGGTTGAAAGTGGGAGCATTGATGACCATGCCATGAATGAAAACGAGATATGCGGCAAGGAGCTGCAACACATTTGGGATTGACTGAAAGAATGATGATCCTAACACTCTTCTGTTGGCCGGGCTAAATATCCCTTATGTCAAATTTCTATTGGTTGAAACAAAAAACTGCGACAGTCACTTCATCCATGGTTGGATCAGCTCTGGTTATCCGGACACGTCGTACAAGTTGGGATGTCAAGCGGATAACGTTTGAATGGTCACCTTGGACCATCCACGCTGGTTCATTACATGGTGGCATTGGGGTACTGGTCATACCAAGTGAACCACGCTTACCAACCAGCTTCAAGCAGGATGATCCGCCACGAGTTTCGAAGGGAAACTCATCAAAAATCCTCGTGGTGTACCAGCATACACCATGAATAAACACAATCCACGACTACCATCATCAACTATGACGATTGACCATGAGGTGTTCTTTTGAGTACTCACTCAACAGTGTCAACCTGATCAACATGGTTTAATCGGATGAAACCTCATACTTGGATGTGCATCCCCAGTCAGTAACTGGAAACATTCCCCATGGTTTTAGGGGTTAGTGCAGCTACCTTGCTCTATAGGGTTCATGATAACAATGGTGAACTAGCCCCAGCTGCACATCCAAGAAGCCATCATTGACCAAAATCTACTGTATTCATAATTCAGAATCATCAAATTCACGCTCTGAATCATCAACCATCATAAACCATGGGATGGCGCTGGGACACAACTGGCCGACCCGCTGCCACCTCTTCCTCCACCGGCGGTTCCCTGGCGACCATGGAGCGGTGAACCCCGTGGGCGCTGGTGAGGTTTAACCATGCTTGACACTGGCCTACTGATGGCCTACCAATGGTGAAGCCTAGCTGGTGAATGGAACCAACCCATGGCTAATGATTAATGACTGGTAATAGCAGATAAGGAGCAACACTCATAGGGGATATACCGGGGATAAGATAACTATATGAACCAACCAACTAATGGTGAAGCCTAGCTGGTTACTGGTTACAATAGGGGATAATAGGAACAACAATACTAGGGGATATACCAGATATTTTTGGCGATGGGTCAAGCAGTTAACCAACCAATTTCATGGGGGAAAAGTTCCCCAACAATTTCATAGGGAAAACAATGGATAATGATCGGGGAACCGTGGGTACAGGGTTTTGACCCACTGCCATTTGGGTGTTTATCAAGCCATGGTGCATCCAAGAAATGGATGGTGAAATACTAACAATGATTGAACATGGATGATTTGGGGGTACCACTACTTTGAGAAACACCCTTATCATGGGTAATTGTGGGATGAATAATGGCTCAACATGGTGAATGGTGGTTAAAAAGGATTAGAAACTGACAAATGGTACTATTAAGATATGGTTGAGTTGATGCTTAATTGGTTATGAGTGACGTTATGATGGTTGATTGTCAATGATGTCAACAGCATTCACAGAAATCTTTCAAACCAACAAAAAACAGCATATAATCGTCATAGGTCAATCATGGCATAGTTTCAACCGTTTCTAGCAAGTTCATCAACCATTCTCATCACTCACAAAACAAATGGTTGCTTTGAGCTTGATGGACAACCTCTGACTTGCTTGTTCGTTACAATGAAACATACAGATGAAGAATTATGCAACCAGTTGGATGTTTCAATTCATCCTTTATATCAAATATCTATAGTAATAAACCAACCAAAACTTCGGGGCTTCCCAATGACTTTGGAACCACCATTATATGAACCAACGTTCACGAACCATTATTTAGCATCATCATCATCATCATCATCATCATCATCATCATCAACCATCATTCTTGACCATAGATCAACCACAAATATGACTTAAGAAACCTCAGTTCTAGCTTGTTGGAATGGTTTTGTCAGCACCCATTTTCAGCATCTACCAGAAGTTGCCCACACTTCCATTGATACCAACTATACCAGAGGAACCTCCCAGCGGTTGATTCTTGGGTCCTCTGGCACCAGCCAACCAGCCAATGAGCTCCAATCACTACCGAATCATCCTGAGTGGCTTTCAAACTTTGTCGCAAGAAAGGTGTCATAGCCCAGCGCATTGGAAACTTTCTTGACCGCGATTACCAACCACTTACGATCAGTGGGATGATTCTCCTAGAAGTCATGCTGCCAATCTTGTCAAAGATAGACCCATTTTCGTGTCACAGAAAGGCATGCTGGGAGGTGAATGCTTGAAGCATCTTCGTTGAAGGTTCCAATTCTCGGGATTGATCACGGTTTTGCCATTTTCAACCATCATCAACCATCATCACCCACTATTCACTAGTTTCAACCACCCACCACTAATTGCTAACCATTGACCTCCTACCAAACATCGTAAACTGGATTGACTATTATCAACCATTACCATTTACCATTAAGCAACCTTTCACCATTCATCCACCATCAGTTAACCATCAAACTGATTAGTTAACCATTAGTTAACCACCATTAGTTACCATTAATCAACCATTACCATCATTAGTTAACCATCAAATTGACCCTTCAACCACGTTCACGATCACGTACGACCTGTCGGCCCTGTCGAGCCCACCCTGTGAAGACCCGGCGTGTAGGTCGAGGCACGGCCTGATCGGCGGGAACAGCAGGGGTTCACTTCGCAAGAATGTAGAACCGAAAACAGGGATCGATGTTTATAATGTTGGTTTCTGATTAGTGTAACCCCCCCCAAAAGTAATGAAAATAGGCATGAAACCAACAGGTAGATACTAATCAGAAACCAACATTAATCGGTGTATCTATGGATAGCTATAACTGAGACTTGAATGTCTATTTTGATTGAGTCATAACTGAGTCATAACTCAAAATGGACAGCTATAACCAACTCCAAGATTCTTTGAGTTATAACTGGTGGATCAGTGTATGCATCGCAACTATGTAGAGTTCTGGATCCACAATGGGAGACTGAAACGGATTCAAAATAACAGGAAATATGTCAGTGTCTTTGAATGGTGCAAACACCTGGACCTAAGGAGTGGATATATATAGTGGAAAATTTGATGTGGATGCAGCTAGTGCATATCTGGTTGGTGGTTTCACCCCCTGTGAAAAATATGCTTGTCAACCAGCCAATTGTTGATAACTACTAGGGAAAATAAAAAATGTTTAAAACCACCAACCAGATATAGTAGAAAAAATAGCTCGGAGATATCAGAAAGAATCCATGAATATAGCATCAACGATCCCTGGATATCTGAGCATAATAAATGCAGGATACCAGCGATATCAGTGGCCGAGAGAGGACTATGCAATTTTTGGACATGACAAGCCAGTCATATCCCTGGTATAGTTTACCACTTGCAATTCAAACCATGACAAGCCCCTGTACAATTCACTAATCAGTGGCTGTTAGGTCGGCGGGAAAACAAAAACTCTTGGAAGTTTGAACCCAACTACTTGGATGGGCAGAGTCTGGGTTTCCCAGGAACCATGGCCGCCATAACCCACAATAAGGTTAACTACTTGGATGATCATCCCACGGCTGGTAAGTGATTAGTATCCATGATTAGCAACTTATTTATGAATGATAAAACGCCCAAAAAGGGTAGTTACAATTCCCATGGTTACAATTCCCACTTTCTAAGTGCGATGATCATCCAAGTCGGTTTAACTAAGCCCGAACGAACCAAGGGATTCACCACCCAGCACCGCACCTCGGCTTCTCGCCTACCCGGCTGGTTCCAGGCAGGTGAGCTGTTGGGCCTACCTTCACCACGTGACCTCAAGTTGTGAAACGGTAGTCCTACGTAAATAGATCTTTAAGTATGTTGATTCAATTACTAGAATCACATGGATGGTAGTTGGAATCAACATACTACCATCCAACTTGGATTGCAGTTTGAATTGTGGTACTACTTGGTAGTTCAATGGTCGTAATAGACTTTTAAGTATGTCGATTGTAGTTGGATTGTAGTACTACGTGGTATTTTCATGGTCACTAGTCACTACAGTCAATAATTGTCAGTTGCTCCCAGTATATATGTAATACTTGGTACTGGCATGCTTAGCTAGAATAGCAGTATCAATACCATGAACAGATTTGAACAAACTACTGTGTGCTATCAATATGAAAGACCAATACGCTCATATGAGTGAACAATGAAGAACTAGTCATATCATTAATATAGCTGATAGTTACTACTATACTCTTAGTACTAGTGAATGCAGCTCAATAATCAGCTCATTCCACTGATTCTGCACAGCCAGTAGTTGATGGTGAGCTTAACCAATGCGCTTCCAGCGGCAAATCGCTGGTACATTGGGCAAAGGACTTCACGATGTCGGAGGCATTGCGCTGGTGGGTCGCTGGGGTTTATGGTGGACCAAGCTGATTCGTGAACGTTATTCAGCATGAGTTTACTAGGAGTCACTAATGGTTCAGAATGATGGTTGACCATCATAGTGAATGATTGATGATGGTTGGTGAACCTTCTGAACGCCCTCCAAATGGTGATCTTTTGATACTGAGAAGGGTACTTCCAAGTTGTCCACCAGATACATGAACTCCTGAAACTCCTGCAGAATTCGATGAACCGCCCATGGAACATGAGCTTCCTGGCCATAGTGGTGGGGTGGTGTCTCAACAGCTGCATCTTCAATGAGAACCTCTACAAGATGGGGCGCCGTAGTTCATCAACTTAGCCTATGACTAGGCTAACTACCATTTATAGCAGACATAACTACAGTTCCAGAATTGGTAGTGGTCATAGTCAGTAGTGTATCACAATGTATCACTATAGTTACATGTGATTGTTTGAAAAATCCATGTATATATAACTAATCAACTAACTTAGCATACAACTATCAGTGCTTTCTTGAGAAACTTCTGACTTCAAAAAGCTTCAAGAGCTAATTGCTTCATAAACCATGTGGGTGTTTCTCAAAATAGGGAACCCCCAAATCATCCATCAATAGTCATTTATAGTCAGAAACAAACCATTTTTTGGGCCCCCTATGGCTTGAGAAACCACCATGTGGGAACTACCAGCAGTTTCTTTAGAAACACATGGCTGTGGGTCAAAACCCCTAGTCCCCCATCATTAACCAGCTCGTTTTCCCCATAGTTTGTTGGTTATTATCCCAAATTATTGGTTGGTTAACTGCTTGACCCAGCTCGCCATGTATAGCTGGTATATGCCCTACTATTGTTACTTATTATACCCAGCTTTATCAACCAGCTTAACCAGCTAGTTAAACCATTATTGGTTGGTTAATTGCTTGACCCATAGCCAATTGTTAGTTATCCCTACTGTTGTTGCTTATTATCCCTATTATCAACCAGCTTCACCAGCTAGAAATCACCAGCCAGGTTGGTTGGTTGAAGCCTTGACCCAGCTCGCCACATGACTAGGAGAAGCCCCACCCTGCGTCACCCATCCGCACGAGTTCGGCGCGGCTCGCCTCGCGTGGCCCCCAACGTTGCTGCGGAGCACCACCGGGGCCCAGCCCGTGGCACCAGGCCTGCGGAGCGCAACCGATCGGACACAACTGGGAGAGCCTGGTGGTACCCCTGGGCATCAGAAGTTGCTTGGGCATCATAAGTTGCTTTACAACCCAACTAGGTAGAATCATATCTATCATAACTATCATAACTATAACTGGTAGTTCCCCGAACTATCTGACTATAAGTTGCTTTACAACCTGTAACTGGTAGTAGCCCGAAAAAACTATTATGCATCTGGGTGGATACCAACTATACTAGGTGGTAAGCAGTGAAGTATAATCATATCTATCAGAACTGGCAGTTACCCTACGCACTTATAATCGCACTGTGCATCAGCTGGGTGAACTTAAACCAAGTTATCCATGGCTTCATGTCATCACTAAAGTATCAACCAATGCAACTGCTGGCAACTGCTTACGACCTCCAATGGTGGGCCAGCTGTGGGAGCGTTGTCACCGTGCACGTTTCCCTGGAGAAATGATGCCAGTTCAGTGCTATGTACGCCGAATGGCGATCATAACTAGTGCTGAGGAAACGATTGAAAAGTAGTTCCAATCAAGCAGTCTTCACAACCGCGGGCATCAAATTGACCATGAATCGCTTGTCCAACTATCAAAATAGCTTGTTGAGCCACATCAATAATCATCAACCAATCCCTATGAATTCAGTGATTATCAGTCCCTACCAATACCCTAGCAATTCCATTGCCTACCAATTCCCCACCAATCCCCCATCAATCCCCTACTAATTTCCCACCAATTCCCTACTAGTTCCATCCCCTACCCCCTAGGGTCCATCCCCTATGAATTCCCCAGCATTCCAACCCACAGCACCTGGGCCGAAGCCTCGCTTTGCGCCTCAGCTTGTGACCCTCCAGCTTGGACGAAAGGGACTCTCCGGGGGCGACGTGTCATGGCTAGCGTTGGATTCACTGGGAAATCCAGGGTTTCTTGTCGAAAAAAGCCAGGGATTCTGAGCCATGATTTCACGGCCTAACCAGGGCTAAGAAACCCAGATTCATGGGAACAGTATGGAAATTCCTTTTTAGCCCCAACCAGGGAACCCCCTTGACTAATTGGTGGTTAGAACAGCTGGGTTAGTGGGCAAGTTAAAGTTTGAGACGCTGCTTTAACCCAATACGTATAGCGGGTTCCAACGCAGATGTTCCAATCATTTCTGAAGGAATCATGGTTACTTCGGAAATTCTTGTTGCCATGATGCTTGTCGCGATGATGATTGATCCGAACTAAGATGCTGATTTCTTCACGATCTTTAAGGTGAGCAAACGTGTTGTCCGCCGTGTTGTTTCAAGCGTTTGGTTGCCATCATTGGGTCACTTTCTCGCGCAGATGTTGTTCCAACTTCATTCCCAAAGGCCTGGGTAATGTTCTGCGGATGTTTGGTTTTGTGCTTCTGGGGGGGTCCTTGGTTGAAAAAGAGCTTTGAATGATCAACCATACTACCTATATAAGCCAATACTACCTATATTAGCCGTTGTTTATGATACATGATTAACATTGATCAACCATACTCACCAACAAAAATGTAACTAAGTTCAACTAATCCAATACAACCCAATAGGTGATTCTGCGGTTTGCTAGTTGAACAACAAGAACATCCAGCAAGTGGCTTTATGATCTCTATTCATATGTTGGGCTTTCAAACATTAAGGTCCCTAGAGGCCTACTGGCAGATCCAGCTCTGAACAAACCATCCCCAGTAGCTGCCGATCCCAAATATTTGGCCGGTTGATTAACTAATTAGTAATTACAAACTGGGCTGCATCTACCATGACACCCCATAGATCAATGGGCAAAGTCAGCCACTGCCCCACGGGTTGGATCAACTACGACCCGCGGCTCCCCAGCTGCTTCAGCTCCAGCGGATGCTGAACGCTGATCAACCAGGAGCTTGGAAGATGGTCGTGACGGATGTCATTGGATGTCATGTCTTCGCATTGCGAGGAAAATGCTCATGTTGATATTCGCATTGGATGTTACCATTGGAAATGGCTGGAAGATGGAAGATGGAAGATGGAAGGTGCTGATGTTGATTCTTCAGCTCAGCTGCTGTGGTTTTATGGTCCTGGATTCCTGGGAAGCAAACTCAGCTGCTCCCCCAAACATGGCGTCGCCAATGGCAGACCAAGGTGCTGTTCGCTGAAGGCAGTCAAAGGCCGCTTCATGGCGGAAGACGGTGATGGTTGGTACTTTGTACTTGGATGTGCTGGGGTTAGTTTTCTGGGATGGCTATAAACCCTACAAGGCAGGTTATAAAACCTCTAGTCATGGTTAGTTACAAGGTAAAAGCACTGTAAGCTTCAGACTCAGGTCACAAGAGAGAGATTGTTCATGCACCATATCTGCTACTTACCCTAGTTACTTTATTTGTAAAAAAACAAATAAACCTCAGCAAAATCGCCGTCCAACCCCAACGAACTAACTGAGGGGCTCCACCAATGCATAAATCAGCTCACTGAGAGGTGCCACGATTATTCAAACAGCTCTGGCTTGATCACCCTCGCTGAAACAACAAGCAAGGTAGCTGAGCTGGGCCCACTTCTGGCAGCCAGGCTCCATGATTCACATGATCAACTTAGCCATGAACTACCACAGTCAAAGGTTGCTTCGGGAGAAACCCCAAGGGATGCCGAGTTTGCACACATCTTCGCAGGTTTTTTGTTACTGTTTAGCTTTGTCAGGGGACTGGCATCAACATGCATCAACATGCATCAAACCATTCTCGTAGCAATTTCTCAGCATCACTCGACAGGAAATCCAACTGATTGGTAGATGACCATCTGCAATGTTTTTCGTTGTTGCCGCCTGCTGTGTCCACCGTCCTGCGTGATTTGCATGTCCTACCCGGCTTCACCGGAGAAGCAACAAATGGCTGCAGAGAAAATTGTCCAAACCCGAGGATTACACTCTGGTAAAGTAACATAGCTGGAAAATCCACCAGTTCTCCACTGCTTGGTGGTTGAACCACCTCGTCATGAAAAATATGCGCAAGTCGAACAACCGGGAAGATAAAAATATTCTAAAACCACCAGCCAGTTCTTAGTCCATTGCTATGTTAGATTTCTGGAGTGTGGCGGTTATGGAAAAACCAACGGTGATGAAAACCTGCTTATCATCTACTAAAATGTTGCATCGACTCAATCAGCTTGCCATGCCGTTTCCATTGCAACATTGATAACAGTCGATAAGCAATCATAAGCAATTTCCATGGGAAGGTGGGTCAAAAGCAACCAAAGTGGTCCTCATCATCATCATCATCATCATCATCATCATCATCATCATCATCATCATCATCATCATCGTCATCCTCATCATCATCATCATCATCATCATCATCAGGGGAAGTTGGGTCAGAAGCAACCATCGTGGTTACCCACAAGCAATCACAAGGCACTATTGATTTCCGTGGTAAGCAATAATTACAGTAGTGAGAACCCTTATGAAATCCTGCTTGCAAAACCAGGAAATTATACTGCCATTGTCAACACCATCAAGAAGGCACACGTGCTCACGATTATGACTACGGCTATCTACTGACAACAATGGCCAAAAATGCTCCAAGTGTGGCAAGACCAACCCTTCATAGCTCCTCCATTCGTACGCATTATGAAACAGTAAGCTTCAGCATGGCCAGCCATCACTGACCTCATCAACCCAGGATTCAGCTATTGATCAACCACCATGATCTTCCAGCACTAAGCATCATGGGTGGTACCTTATCATGGGTTGCCCCCTAGCCACAGTGACCTAAAACATTCGGTAGCTTGGCGATGGTAAGGGTAGTGCTCGGATTTTCCATTGCCAGGTCGGATTCCCAAAGGCTATCCATGTTTCTTGGTATTGCCAATGCTTAGCTACCATCTAGCTCCCCCTTTAAAGGGATTTAGGGATACCCCTGGCTCCATAGCTGAATGAGAATCACCAGCTAGTTAGCATGTTGATGCAATACATTTGTCATTGTGTCATTCTAAAGTGTTGGATAAGCGTAGGTGGTTGTAGAAGGTGGACTATTATCAGGGAATCTTTTGGGCTAGCCATGTCCAGAATGACCATCCCATGTCCTTGATCACCTTGTCTTGCTTTTGTGCCATCAGATATTTTTGGAGAGCACATCCCTTCTGAGAATCATCGCATGATTTTTTTGTAGGGGGGGGTTCTCAAGTCATAGTGACCCCCCATTTTTTCTGCTACTCTCAGGTTCCAACGAGCCAAAACATACGAATAGAAGCTCACATATATCAACCACTTATAGTAGTAGTAACCACTCATAGTAGGAAACCACCATATTTGGAGTACCTTCGTGTTGAGAAACCACCACTTCCCCAAAGCATCACATAGCATTGGATCCCTTTCCCATTTTGGAGATAGCCACATCCCGGAACTCTTGAAGTATCCATCATTTTGAGCCAAGGAAAATATCTGCCACGGGCCGTCCATTTTTTGGTTCCACTCAGCACAGCACTGTACAGTTGTGACAGCGGAACGCTGCTAACTTCGTCGTTGCTTTCAGCCGATGGCGAGCCATTCTTGGCTAGCCTGCGTTGATGGACAGATCCAGCTGGAACAGGGGGGAATACTGTCTACAAAGCAAAAAAGCAAAGATTGATAAATGACAATTAACGGCTAACAACAATAGTCAATTCATGGCCAGCCAACGCTTAGTAATGGGTAAGTTAGTCAATGGCTAAACTAATGGTTGATTAATCTATTTTGCAAACAACAATTAATGAATTTATTTCACATCAACAGTCATTTGCTCATTTGATGGTTTACAACAGATTGATGTGAAGCAACCCCAATGTTGACATTCATTTGTTAACAAGTTTCCCGAATGGGTTAACAACCCTTTTGATTGATAGTTGCCATGACTACCACCGATCATTATCAACAAACCTTTCATTAATATCAATAAACGATTACTAACAAACCATTCATTATTGTACGTATTATTAACAAATCTATCATTCATCGTTTTTCTGAACAAATGTTTCACAAGCAAAGCAACCCATTGGGGAAGTTCGGACCAATCACCCTGGGGGGTTCAGACTGCTCAATTTTGGCACAGGATAAACCTTAATTTGGGGTCTTGAACAATCCCCGCTTGATGTCAGTGTGTGAACTCACTTCACAATGTCCTTTGAAGCCGCCAGGGTGTGTTTGCAGTGCCATGTATCATCAACATGATTTATGGCATAGAGTTGCTTGTTATCCCTTAGCATTAAGCAAAAATCATTCATCATTATCAACCACTAGTTATTCACCACCGGACCACCAACCATGAGTTATTAACCACTGATAGTAGAAACCCTCCTGCCCTGGCTGTTCACATCAGGCTGCTTGGATCCACCCGAAACCACCGGTGAGTTGCCACCACGAAGCTATGCCCGGATGCAATGTCGCCGTCTCTGGGCACTGCCACTGCAAGGCAGTGCACTCAGTGTTCCTGGGACCGCTCAAGCAGAAGCAGCTCATTCGCCATGGTTGAGTAACGGTGGGTTGATGGTGGTTGAGGGTTAACATTAACCATGATGAATAGTGGTTAAGGGTTAATATTCACTATGGTTAACAGTGATTAGTAAAGGGTGAATGTTCACCATTCACCATCAGTTACCAACCATGGTTGTTAATATTGACCTGAATTTTACCACCATGAACCAGCTGATTTACCATTGTTAATCAACCAGCTGGATTTCCTGATCAGAGCGGTATCAATCTTGTAGCAAAGCATGATGAACTTGCAGGCATATGCCCTTGTCAATCAACCAGGGGTTTACGAATCCAGGGCTAACATTGAAACCAGGATTGGCCGGTTTGAAAACCATGATGATTTTCACTGGTCCATGCTTGCAACGCACTCCCAAGCTACATGCCTAGTAGCAACTCCGAGATGGAATGCATGGGACAAGACCAATCACAAATGCCAAAAAAAATCTGGTGGCTTGAAATCTGCCAGCTGGGAGTTCACCATGGTTGAGCAATGGTGAGTTAATGGCGATTCAGGGTTGATATCAAGCCATATGTATGAAGAACTCAAGCCATATCTGCCTGGACTTGTTCCTGGTTTGGCCAGGATCTCAAAAACGAGCATTGTTTGCTCAGCAGACTTGACCAACCATGAATATTATTGTCTTTCATGGTCATCCTGTTGATAGTCGGCCATTCACAAGAGAATGAGAAACGAAGTTACAATGAAATCACCAGCTACTGCGTGTGATATGGATCGAACATCACATTGATTAACCCTTGAGCAGTACCGCTTCCATGGGTAAGATCCCCTTGCATGTCCAGCATCCCGCGGATCATGTTAACCTGACCAAGTGGTGCCCTTGTTGATGTTTGCTGTTATGTCATGGTTCAGCCCTCGGATGTTTGATGCCACAAATGACTGCGACAACACGTGGCTGGGTGCACTGTTTTTCTCTAGTCACCAAGGATTCTTGGCAATCATCATTTCCAAACCTCACCCCTGTTGGTGTAGCCAACGATTTTCGTGTTGAAGATGCGGTTGTGAAGCTAAAGGAGCCATATTGGGGTAGATCGCCAGGTATTTCTTCTGTTGCAAAAGGCGGTGGTTTGTCAACATGGATCTCCTATTGGATCTCCTATTGAGATCTCCCATTGCCTGTGACAAGAGTGATTTTGTACGTGCGTGACTGAATTTTAAAAGACGCCAAGAAAAAGATCGAACCAGCAACGACAAGAACGACAGCTGCGGAAACTGCTTCCAAGATTCCTGGTTGACTAAATCAGTAGGGAGCGCTCGACCTCAATTGGAAAGTCAGCTGGTGCGTTTGGCTGTATGATTCATCAGAGATGGTTGATGTTGCTATACTTCACTCTAGCATTGACCATGGTAGAAAAAACGGCACCGGTGACCATCGATGATCAATAGCTGTTGCTTTTAGCCCGCCCTCCAGTGATCTCCAGCCACAGCTGACCCAACCATCAAGATCCCAGTGGTAACAAGGTCAAACCAACTGCTTTAGCATGTGTTTTCCATCAACCACACTGGCACTCTGCCAACTACACCGTAGATTTTCCCAAAATTCAACCGGCCAAGTGGAAACCTGTTTGAGCTCACAAACCGAATTGGGGTAACCATCACTTCTGGATCTGTGAGCAACGACCAACACCAGCCTGTGGTGATATCTGGGAAACCAACTTCACCATTTGCAGATGATTTGCCGACTCTGTCGGCGCATGAATTTCCGATTCTGTGTTCATTTGGTGGTGGTTTCTCAAGCCGTCGGAGGCCCAAGAATATGGTCGGTTTACTACAAAAAATTTAAAAAAAGATATTGTGGGGGTCCGCTATTTTGAGAAACACCCATTTAGTTTACTTGGCTATAATTCTTCGAAATCACCCCTTGAAGCAATCAACCAACAACCAACCATCATCAATTGTCACGATTGCTCAACAAAAAGCCTATTAAGATACCCTTTACCCCTGAAATTCCCATCAACATGCGGCCATGTCTCTAGCAAACCTTTACCAATCTATAGTAAGGACCGCAAGCAATACATGGCGCTTGGTCAGAACCCTGTACAGCTGGCTGTTGACACCCCCCAAATGACCCTCCACCAGTCGAGCTGCGGGGAGTTCTTGAATGGTTGATGTCGACTCACAGCCACATAGCTGGCATAAAACCCCATTTTTGTTGGTAGTTACCTCCTATGAGCAAACATTCATCATCATGAACCACTAGGCTATCAACTGCTGATAGTGATCATTGTCTACCAATAGTTTCTAACCATTAATATCAATCATTACTACCCACTAATATAGAACCAATGACCTACAAAATTTATCATCCTCTATCATCATGCATTATCGTTAGCCATTAGTTACTCACCATTGGTAATAGAACCAATGACCTACAAAACTCATCAAACCATCAACCATTCCGTACCACCATGCTCCACTCCCACCACATGCCGCTCCCGGTCTTTGATGGCCCAGGGAGCTGAACGAACTGCTGGGCACTGGCTTGTTGCATCTGCATGCGGCTGCCCACATCGGGGCATTGTTGCCTTTTGGCTTGATGCTTTGCAGGAACCGATATGGGTTAATGGTCCTGTTGGAAACAACTATAGGGGATTATAATGGTTAATGATAGGGATAATCACCAAAAATCATGGTTTAACAGCTACTATATGGGGGTTTCTCAAAATAGGGAGCCCCAAAATTATGGATTGTTTATGACTATAAATGTTTACTACGAAGGATGATTTGGAGGTCCCTATTTCAACAAACCACCATATGGGTTTGTGATTAGTAATATGGTTCGCAAGGGTGATTAATCACTATACTTGGATGGGCATCCCCAATTAGAAACTGGAATCTCATCATGGTTGGTAGTGGGGTTTGTTCAGCTCCCTGATAGGGTAACCATGGTGAATCGCAGCCGCACATCCAGTAGTAAATCATCTTTCCTTGTGGATCAAAATGGGTCAAAACTGAAATGGGAACCGTGGCTAATAAGTGTTACCAATTAATCAGGAATTGTCATGACAATGGATCATAATTCCTCATAACCAATGACAATGGGCAATAGTGTTTAACATTGGCAAACTAAAGTTCCCGAAAGGAATGCATAAGAATAACCAAAATGTATCAAGTTTGTTCTTGGATGGATCATGTAGTGTCCCATAGATTGCATGCAAGTGGCACTCCCTGTTCTACTTGTGGACTTTCTCAAATCTTCGGCGATGACTGGGTGGCATCTGACAATCAGCGCGATGAAGCAACGGTAAAGAACGCTTGGAACTACCAACATGAGTATTACAATCGTAACAACCACAACAACGTTAATGGTTATGGTTGATTGTTAATGCCACGTTGTTATGGTTGTTATAGTTGATTGTTAATGGTAGTGAGTAGGAACTACCATCAGTGGCAGAGTGAGTATTACAATCAACCATAACAACCTCAGGGTTCCTACTCACTCTGCCACTGTTTATATCCTCATCACTCTGCCACTCTGCCACTTCTATTTTCATATGGCTATAGGACTGCAAGCGATATATTGCCTTGGGCCAAGGGCCCCTGTTCCCCTGCTTCTTCACATCCCCCGAATGACCCCGTCGTCTGAAGAGTTGGGATGACAACAGGAAGCTCTCGTGCGCATTCAGCTGACTGCGCAACTTTTCACACCAAGTAACCTCCGTCAAGGAACAGGCATTGTAAAGCATATATCTAGTGCTTGGTTGCTCGGGTTTATTAAGCGTATCTGTGCCATAGTAAACTGATCATCTTATTACAAACTCATAACCCAACAGTTTGTGCGAATGTAAATGCACAAATGAAACTGGTGTCAGGCAAAAAAGTTAGACACAACTCATAATCTAAATCAATCCAATCATTCATAATGGGTACAATTCATTAAGCATCATATTAGTAGCAACCGCTACTGGAACCCACCACATTTTTTCGATTCAACAACTAGGGGAGAGTCTCCTCGCTCAGTCGTCAAGCCACAGTTGCATACCTAGATTGGTGCTAAACTCCTTGCCGTAGTAACCTGAGCTGTGACAAGAACCTGCTGGCTGTACATGGGGGGTTCTTAGAATTGGGACGCCCAAAAAATGGATGGTTCTTAGGAGAAATGGTTACTTTGGATAATTAGTTTGGATGATTTGAGGGTACCCTAGCTGTTGAGAAACCACTACGTGCTTGATATTTGAAGCTGTTGGCCTAATGCTAGCATAGCTCACCATGGTACCCGTAATAAGGTCGATGAACTAAGCCCGATGAACTAAGCCCCAACCAACCATGGGCTTCACCGTAAATACGAGCAGTGGACATGGCACATCCAAGAATGCGGTGTAGAATGACAGTCACAGAGATACCCTCGGGTAAATCAACCTGGAAGCTAAATATGGCTATGGGTCAATATTAACCAACCAATAATGGAGGATAATAACCAGCAATAATAGGGAAAACAATGGCCAATGGTAGGGGAACCAGGGGTACGGGATTTTGACTCACTGCCATATCACAATTTTTACAGGCAAACCAGCTGTAAACCGTGTGGATTTTCCCCTTCCCGGTTAGTTTCCCGGAGGGTAAGCGAACCGCAACCAATGCCAAGCAGCAACCGATTAGACGGTCACGAGTTTTCTCAAAATGACCCGTCAGTAAACAAACCGTTGGCCGAAATACACTTGCACCAAGTGACTTGTCAAAGCTGCCTTTCGTTGCTCACCATGATCATTAGCACAAAAGTTCTGAGTGATTGATCATGTCAAATGGCCAGTTAATCAATGGCGCATTTATGGTCAATGTTTGAATGGTTAGCTCATGTCAAGCATATGTTTGCTCAAGTAGTTTCATAAGCATCAAAATTTGGTGGTTTCCTACAATCACGGCTTTGGAAAAGCACCCATGCTCGCCCCCATCTGCGGAAGCTGAAAGGTACACCAGCGGGCAACGACAGAGACTTATGGATCTAGACGCTGATACTGCAAAATGATGATTTGGATGATTTTGAGGCTGGTTTTAAGGTGGTGAAACACCATAATTTGTTTCACCGATGTACCATATTGTCGTCAATTGATGATAAATCAACCATCATTGACCATGCTTAGACATCATCAGCCTTTGTCCTTTTGCCCTCAGTAATGACTACTATAACCATGAACTAAAACCACATGATATAGCCATCAACTATCAACCATTGCTACAAGCATCAACTGCCAGCCGTAGACTCATTGTTGTCCCTCCAACCAAACGACGAAAGACTCACCGGCAGCACTTCGCATCAAACAGTACAAACAGCCCCGGATTGAGCAAGAAGATCATGAAGTACTGATCATGAGGTACAAAGTGAAGATGAAGTGCAAACTCATTATCATTAGCTCTGACGGAGAACATCACCTTTGTAGAATTATACTTAGGTTTTGGTGTTCCACGTTACAAACAACATCGGGTTACAGCCTCTATGCCACAAGAGATGCATTCATAAAAGGTCAGTTGCCTAACAGAAACAACTTCCAAATCTCAACCTCAAACGGCGACGCTCAAGGGTTCCACGCCAGCCTAACTAATGGCCATTGTTTGGTGACCCGCTGAACGCACCTAGGGCAACTACTACAGTAACTGCTAGTTTCTCAGCGGCCATGAAGCTGTTGGAACTGCGGAGTTGTGCTTCCATGGCTGCCTAACCATAAGCTACAAAGTGGGGAACCCCCAATGAGAATGAGTTCGCTTACAACCATTCTCAGTCATCAACCATACATTCACCGCTCACCAAACAGCATCAACAACCATTAGTCTCAACCATAGACCCCTAATATCAACCATTCAACAACCATTATATCAACCATTAATATCATAATATCAACCATTAGTCAATTAGTCCCAACCATTAACCATTAAGCATCCAACCATCACTCAACCAATAATCAACCACTAACTATCCATTCGTCCATCATTCTCCATGCATCCCCAACCACTCACCACCGCCACGGCCAGCCACGTTCCGCCACGCGCAGCAGGGCATCCTCAGAGACACCGCCCAAATGCACCAGTTCCTTCCAATGTCCGGCGCTCGTCAACATTCGTCCTGGAGCCAGGCTGAGACAACGAGAGGTTAAATTCTCACCGTTGAGGGGTTTAATGGTGGATAATAGTGGTAAATGGCTATGGGTCAATATCAACCAACCAATCATGGGGGATGATACTCAACAAAACTATAGGGAAAACAATGGTTGATGATGGGGAACCAGGGGTACGGGGTTTTGACCCATAGCCAAATGACCATGGTTGATAGTGGATAACTGTTGTGAACTATGGTGCTGTATAACCACTAGTTGTTTGATGATTCTCACCGTTGAGGGAATTTTCCTGGTGGGCTTAATGTTGGTCAAATAGCCATGGTTTATAACGGTTTATAGTGGTTAATGAGCTAAACACTAGTGAATTAAACTTGGATTAACTATGGTGAACTCTGGTCAAACACTAGTGAGTGAACTGGTTGACTATGATTAACTCTGATTAACTATGGTTAACTGTGATGAACTAGTGAATGAATAGGGTGGTTTGGTGATGTAACCATGGTTAAGCTATGCTTGACGTTCAATTATAAGGGATAATTACCAACAATATCAGAGGATATACCAACTATCTATGGGGGATTCTAAAGAGTGGAAACCCGAAAAATGATTGGTTTATTGGATGATTTGGGGGGACTCTTGTTTTGAAAAACCACCATATGGCTAACACTACTGCTCAATATTAGGTGAACTCTGGTCAAAAATGGCAAAAAAGTGGTGATGGTTAGTGAAGGTTAATTGTTTAACTGTAACTAGTGGCTAATAATGGCTAATGAGGGATCAGTGATGGTCTTTATTAATGGGTTAATGATGGTCTAATAATAGTTAATGATAGGCCATAAGGAATCACACCTGTGATTGTTGATGGTTGATGGTTGATGGTTGATCTTGGTTGATGGTTGATGGCTGTTTCATGATCATCATTTTTTTTTACGATGATTCATTGCTGGTTAGATACTGGTGATTGATGCCTGAGGCGCAGCTTTACAATGATGGTTGGTGATAGAAGCAGCAATGACATTGCGACAATGAGCAACAATAAGCATCAGGAGCAAAGAAAATTAAGAACACCAAAAGAAATTCAGCCGTAATTTCTTGTTTGAAGAGCTGCTCGGGTCTTGTCTCGAAACGTCTCATGTTGTGGGGTACCATCACAGCGCCCATCTCTCCCAACATTCTTGGTAGATCCAGCTTTCAGTTACTGTTCGTGATCCGTTCTGAACAACCATTCCATTTAGACTACCAACCACTACCAACAAATCCTAACCCCTGCGACAATGACATGAGAAAGCAGTATTCAATATCATTTATGTAGATCTGATTCACCATCATCAAACCCGTTACCAGCCCATTACCAACCCATCATGAACCAATTGTATCCACTCGTCAACACCAACCATTACAATCATTACACCCTTCAATCACGATTCTTTACCATGAACCAACCATTACCCATCAACCACCCAATCATCAACCATTCTACAAACCATCTTCCCACCACAAAGCCAGCCCGCAACCATTTTCCCAAGCCAGTTCACAACTTCCCATCAACCACCCAATCATCAACCATTCCACCACCCAGTCCACAACTTCCATCAACTTCCACCAACTTCCACCCCCCATGGAGCTCCTCCACTGGGATATGTCAGCAGCACGTGTCCCATGGACGACTTGTCGCCGCTCGGTGGCTGCGAGAAGCCCAGCGTGTTGATGCCGCCGTACACGGCGCCGTAGCCCGGGTGGGCGGCGCCCGCGGGGAGCGTCACGGTGGTCAGCACCTGGGAACCGGGGGAAGCCCTGGCCCCGGTGATGCCAGGGGGTTGGTGGTGGTTCATGAGGGGTTGATGCTTGGTAGAATAGTGACTTGATGATGGTTGATGGTTGGTGGATTGTGGGTTGATGAGTGAATCATTGGTTTTGGTTGATGGTTGGTTAGTGGTTGGTCAAGAATGGTTGGTTGACGGTTCGGAACGGTTACTCACCGGGGACGATCAGCAACAGGGATGCTTGGTCATGGTCAACAAGCAACAGCAACAAGCACCAACAATATCCAACGATGATAATTTTGTAGTCAGGTTATTAAATCTATCATCGGCGCCTAGCGGTCAACAATGGAAAACAACGGCAGAAAGACAACATGCATACCTTCGTCTGTTCATCATTGTTTCTAACAACCAGCCATACCCCTCCAACCAGCTTGGTAAGCTTTGCCTCATCAACTTACATCTTTCAGCAATGATTCACCATGACTTGCTACTCCTCCAAGCAATGAGAAGCTGCCGGGGCCCTGCCCTACACCCAGGGGGCGCCTCCAGGTGATAGGCTCTGCTTCGCTCCGCCTCTTGAGCCGCGTTGGGCATCAGTTGGTACACGATGGTGCTGCTGGCCGCGTGGATCACCTCAGGCGAAGCTTCACCAGGCCTTGGCCTTACTGGTGCCCAACCATCTCGCCTCGGCCTTACCCTGGAGATCACCAGTGTTTTTCGGTCCGTGAACTCGCCATCCTAGGTAGCTAAGGCCATTAATCAATCACCAGTTGATGGGTACATAATGGTTAGTTGATGATTGATTTGCTCAACTAATTCTTTAAGTAAGATGGTCAATTCGGTGGCAAAAATCTTTGAAGCGTGAGTTGACAATTAGCCAGTTATCAATCACCAATTCACCATAAGGTAACGATTAACTAACCATTCTTAACCACTCAATAACCTAGTTAATGGCAAATCAATCATCGTTCATCTCGATTAATAATGGCTAATCTCGGCTAATGGGCATTGCTCGGCATTTGATCAATTGACCACTAGCTAGCCACTATTGACCGAGATTAGCCATTTCTGTTGGTGATGCAGCTGAATCCTCACATCTAGCAGATCTTGCGGCGCCAATCTGTTGCGTACTTCAGTGTGCTTGATGATGAATATACGAAGTAGTGGTTATAAAAAACAATATTTTCAACAAGATTATAATGGATCCTAGATGATAATAGCGGATAGTAGTGGTTGCAGTGAGATTTTGCCTCGGTACTGGTTGCCGATAACGGTTATCAATCATGGTTCTCCTGCTGTCTTTTGCAGCCAGGTCGAGGACTAGAAGTATTCTTGCCATTGATTAGAATTCAACCATTTCATAGTGAAGTCTGGTTGATTCGGGTCACTTATTTTTTCGGATACCAGAAGTAACCATAGTTTTCAAGAATGAATCAGTAAAACAACCACCAGAGGATCATTGGTTAGACATCAAATAAGGGTCACTACAATCGACCAGTATTCAAGCATTGTCACTTTACCATCATGGTCGCTGCCTAACCATCAAAGAAGCCAATAGCATCTCTAAGCACTAACCAGTGCTGTACCATGCTTGGCCATCAGTAACCATCACCTAAGCATCAACTAACCACCAGCTGACCATAAATCAATCGTCAGTCAACCATTGACCATGCCAACTAACCACCAAAAAAAGAGAGAAACATCACCGCGGCCGGCAATAAGGACCAAATCCCAGGCACAGCTTTGCCCTCATCGCAAAGTTCCCCCACTTTGGCCAGTTGTTTGGAGGAGCACTGCTTCCTAAAGCGGAGGATTTTCGCTCTGCAACTTGTTGAGAACCAAGGGCGGTTGACAATGGTTAATAGGGGGTTCTGAGGGTCATGGCCAATAGTAGTTGAGAATGACTTGTTGTCTATTAATACGAGTTTGGTTCTAGCTATGGGGACCAGCTATGACCTTATATCCATAATTATTGACATACGGTGACATACGCATAACCATAGCTGACAAGCTAGTTGTGAGAATAATATAAGGTTGTCTGGCGGTACCAGATTCAGATCCAAATTACTGTAGTCCTAGGGGTTTTAACTCTAATTGTTTGTAGCTATACCGCTATACAACAACTCCATCGAATCATTCTCAAAAAACCTCAGGGCCTTGCACAGCCATAAGCTGGATCTCATGCTGGCGACCAACAAGAAGCCACATTTTTTTAACGGTTTGTGGTTTGGTGGCTGATAACCATGGTTTACTGTGTTTAATGATGCTTGATGAGTGGTTAATAGTGGTTGGATGACTGTATATTGCGGTTTCTCCAAATGGGGGTCCCCAAAGTAATGGTTGGTTCATTAATCGAAATGGTTCATCTAAGGAATGATTGAGGGGTACTCCTATAACTTGAGAAGCCCCCCATATGTCTCAAATCCCGTGTGCAGCTTGAATGGCTGGCGACGACTGGTGAATGGTCACCTATCGGCTGAAAATCCACAACACGAGCGCAAGTTCATGAGAGAAATGGGAGCTTAAGTCCAGAAA
>VSDK01011733.1:49526-63696 GCA_009767595.1 Symbiodinium kawagutii | reverse complement strand
GCTGCCAACCTTCGCGCTGACCCATGCTCGAGTCAGACTGGTGTTGTTGTTACTGGTGTTGTTGTTTGGTTGGCTTCTCTGGCGTTGGTGCTGTTGAATGGCACTGCTTGCTTCTGCCTCCTGCTGTTTGACTCACTGCCGTTGGCTGCCTGGCTCTTGCCGTTGAATGCCGTGCTGGCTGTGTGTGTGTGTGTTGGCTATTGTGGCTTCTTCTTGGCTCTTGGCCCTTGTTGGCTTGGAACTGTGTTTCTGCACTTCTTGTTGCTTCTCCAAGCTTCCTCTGGGCTGTTGTCTCCTCAATTCCTGACAGTGCTCCCCAGAATGTTGGCTCTCCATCTGCCTGGTGGAGATCTGTTCTTCTGTTGCTTTCCTGTCTGTCGGGACTGAGGCCCGTGGATTTAGTGAGCGTGGTTGTTCTGCGTTGTCTCCTGGACTGTTGTGGCTTGTTGGTGTGGTGTCTCTTCAATGTGCTCCTTGTGGAGCGAGTGTTGCTGCTACATTGCAGCTGTTGTGTTGTAAATGTTGCGTCGTGTTTGTTGTATCTCTCGCCCTTTGCTTCGGAGCGAGTGCCGCTGGTGTGTCGTATAGTTGCTTTGTTGCGGTTGCGCGTTGTGGCTCTGATGTGGCGTTGCGGTAACAGCGTTGTAGTCGCCGTTGTGTCTCACTCTGTGCTTCTGAGCGAGTGCCGTTGCTGTGGCGTGGCTGCTCTGTTGTGGTGGCTGCTCCGTTGTCGTGGCTGCTCTGTCGTGGTGGCTGCTCTGTTGTAGTGGCTGCTCTGTTGTGGTGGCTGCTCCGTTGTCGTGGCTGCTCTGTCGTGGTGGCTGCTCTGTTGTAGTGGCTGCTCTGTTGTGGTGGCTGCTCCGTTGTCGTGGCTGCTCTGTCGTGGTGGCTGCTCTGTTGTAGTGGCTGCTCTGTTGTGGTGGCTGCTCCGTTGTCGTGGCTGCTCTGTCGTGGTGGCTGCTCTGTTGTAGTGGCTGCTCTGTTGTGGTGGCTGTATTGTTGTGGCTCTTGTCTCCTGGCTGCTTCTGCTTAAATGCCGGTGATGCGTTGTAGCTCTTGTGCTGTGAGGCTTTGTCTTGCCAAGCCTTGCTGCTGACAAGATGGGTTGTGTAGCCTGTTGCTTGCGGAAATGGCTGGTTTCTGCTGTTGGTGCTGTAGACTGGCTTGTGGCTATTGTGTTGGTCATCCTCTGTTGTGTCCTCACGGCTGTTGCTTCTTCTCCTTGTCCTTGCTGGGGTGTTGCTGCCCCAGTGCCTGCTATCAAGCCGTCTTTCTCGTTGTTGTCCTGTTGGCGCAGTACTTGTGCTGCTTTGTGCTGGCGCGCGTTGCTAATTGTTGCTGCTTTGATTGCTTCGCAGTGCTTGTGCTGCTTTGCGATGGCGTGCGTTGCTGATTGTTGCTGCTTTGATTGCTTTTGGTTTGTTGTTGCTCTTCTTTCTTGCGGGTGCCTCTGTTGCCTGCCTTGGCGCGCGTTGTCTCCGATTGTGCCTGCTGTTGTCCGTAGCCGTTTGGTGTGTAGTTGAGAGGCCTTCCCACCTTGTTGCTGTGTGAGTGTGTAGGTGTTGTGCGTCCTTCCTTGCCTTTGCCGCTGTTGTCCTTCGAAGATGGTCCTTCACGATCTTCTTGTTGAAGCCTGCTTGCTGCTGTTGCGGTGTGGCGTTGTCCGGTGGCAGTTGCTCTCACCTGCGTGTGAGTTGTTGCTCCGTCTGTGGTTGGGTGTGTCTGCTGCGGTCGTTGTCTTGGTGTGTTGACTGTGTGGTGTTGTCACGCCACGCTGGGGGCGCGTTCGTCCAAACTCTGTCCTCGAGAAATGGCTCTTCAAAGTTGTTGTGCTCGATGTTGGCTTCCAGGATCTCGTTGGCGGCGTTGCTTCCTCGTCATGGCTGCTACTCTTGTTGGTGTGGACCTTCTTCTCCTCGTTGTCTCATCTGCCTTCTTGTCCTTCTTCTCCTCGTTGTCTCATCTGCCGTGTGGACCTTCTTCTCCTCGTTGTCTCATCTGCCTTCTTGTCCTTCTTCTCCTTGTTGTCTCATCTTCCTTCTTGTCCTTCTTCTCCTTGTTGTCGTCGACGTTGCTTCTTCACAATCTGTGTCTCCAATGGTGCTGGCCTTCTGTCTCCTCAAGTGTGTTGGGGGTTCTTGCGTCGAAGTGGTCTTGTGCAAAGTTGTTGTCAGTGATGTGGCGGTGTTGGCTTCCGCCTGTGGTGTGGCACACTGTTGCGATTCAAATGCTCTGTGGTTTGTTTGTGGTCTCCTTCTGCTTGCTCTGTCTTGTTTGGCCTTTGTGATGGTGCTCTTGCGCAGGTGTGTATAATGTTGGTTTGCTGAAGCTCCTTTGCTTCCTGTTGTGTGGTGGTTGTTTGCGGCTGCTGAGTCTGCTGAAGTCTCAAGGCTTCTGTTTGTTGTTTGCGGAGTGTTGCTGGAGCTCACCTGGATTGTTGCAAGGATACTCGCTCCGCTACCATGTGAAATGGCAGCCTGTACCAACTTGTTGTTGTGAGATTGTCTGTTCAGCTGCCGTTGCAGGTAAGCACTCGTTGCACCTCTTTGTGTCTATGAACGCACTGTTGCCTTAGGTGTGTTGGATGGCCCAAGTGTCTTGAGCCAAAGGTACATGTTGGAGGAGGGAACTGTACATGATACTTAACACAACCGACCAATCAAGCAACCAACCGACCAGCCAACCACCATCTCCGCTCCCATTTCCCTTCCCCCCAAAAAAAGTACAACCCAACAACAGGTGCACCTAACCAACCAACCAAGACCCACCACCCACCCAACCACCCACGCTTTCCCATAGTTTCCCCCGCTTTTCCCAGCTTTTCCCTAACCTTTCCCATGCCTTCCCAACCAACCCACCCAGCCATCCACCCAGCCATCCCCAGCCATGCTTTTCCCAGCTTTTCCCTAACCTTTCCCATGCCTTCCCAACCAACCCACCCAGCCATCCACCCAGCCATCCCCAGCCATCCCCAGCCCACCTTGTCGTTGGGCACCCGCTGCAGGTTCCTCAGCAGCTCCTCCAAATCGCCGTCGTTGGGCACCGGCGGCGCGCGGGCGCCCTCCAGCTGCGCCGCCCGGCGGTCCAGACGCAGGGCCACGCGGTACGTGGCCACGGAGGTTCCTCCCAGGGTGCAGCTGGTGACGCTGGGGCAGCTGCCATGGGGGGGTGGTCAGCGGCCAAGATGATGAGCATTGGCCATTGGAAATGGAAGGGATACTACCAGCAACTCCTAATTGAAAACAATTTTTCGATAGAAAAGTTATTTCGTTAGACTTCGTGAGTTGTTTTTGTTTGGAGAGAGGTTCGCCTCAATACCATCTGCGACACCCAGTTGATTCTGACACACCTCACCTGGTCCAAAAATCCAAAAATGGCACTCCCAAAAACACTGCTGGGTCCCCCGGTCAAGGATACCTTGGAGCATTTCGGGAAACTTGAGAACCTATCCAAATATCAATACTAATTCAATATGAACTGCTAGTCTTGAAAATTTAGCTTGTGCAGTCCCAACTGTCAACACAGTACATCAACAGCTTTACCCTGCCATCAACCTATCAGTATTTTCTATCATTTTTGCTTATCTGTGAATCCTGTAAATCACTTTTTCCTGCCACATCTGCCATTTTTCGTGCCACGAGAGAGTACTAGGAAGTCCAGAAAATGGTGAGTCTGGCATTTTCGTGTCTACATCTTCTGTCAACAGCTTCTGCACCCTCACCCATGGCTTACCACCATGCACCGCTCGGTCCTTGGTCGTCCGTCTGCTCAACCTGCTGAAAGATCGGGTCGTAGGAGGAGCCCTCCGTAATGGTCACGATCAAGGCACCCAGCCTGGATCAAACAGCTCGTGGGGGGTTAATATAATTCAGCCAACTAATGATTACAACCATTGATAATCGTCAATAATAGGGCATAACCAACAATGATAGGGAGTATACCAGCTGTATGGCTATGGGTCGATGTTGACCGACCAACAAATGGGGATAATCACCAACAAAAGTAGGGAATCAGCCCTTAATGATTGAGGAACCAGGGGTACATGGTTTTGACCCGCGCCAAGAACCAGCTGCTGAATGGTCAAATGATAGGTCAACTCATGCCTGATGATGGATAAATGACCCATGACAATGGTCTGTCATTTGACGAATGGGAATTGACCTATCAAGGACAATGGTCCATCCTTGATAATGGGTCAAATGCCATTTGATCCATCATGACATGATAATGGGTCATGATTTGATCCATCATGACTGATAATGCTTGACAATGGTCTGTCCCATGATGATTCAATCCAATCAACAGAAGGGCTCGCAAATCAAAGATTCTTGGAGAAATCATGGTTCTCAAGAACCGTCAGCATCAGCAGCAACAGATCTGCATCATTGACCAACTGAAAATAACATCTGCTTTCTTTCGTCCAGGAGCGGCAGATCGAAAAAGAACCAAAGCCCGAGGCCCGACAGTTGGCTTTTCATGTTTAGTAATAAACAAAGTTGGAGTACTACAACAAAAAACGACAAGCAATACCAAAAAGACTGGAATAGCAAGCAATCACAACAAGATTGGATTAGTCTCGTGTATCAAAATTGGAATCGCCTTGCAAATCACTATAAACTGATTGTGAATTCTTGTTGGGAGACCCTACGATTGTGACTATCCAAAGCCCCAACCAGCCGCCCCACAGGCATCCGCAGTGCATGAGAGCAGGCTTGATCCTGACAGTGTTAGATGGTTTACTCAGAACATCAAACTCTGCGGTGTGCTTTCTTTTTGACCGCCTCTGCTACGTTTTTTTCTCAAAGCCAAGGGTCTCATCAACCCTTGGAATGTGCAGAATGTGCAAAAAAACAACAACCAACAGGGGCAAGGGCACCCAAACAGGAGTATAGACATCCCACCATCTTGTGGTTCACAACCTGACAATTCATTAGGGTTTCAGTTATTATGAGAGATCACCATCTACCTGACATCCGCCAACCCCAACGGACCCCCAGCCTTTCATCCTTGGACTCCGTTGTGCCAACCCGAATTCGTTGCACGTCACAGTGTGCCGCGGGTCCCACAGGTCCGCCGAACACACCGAACGGTGGCAGCGCTGGGCTGTAGGCCATCGGGTTGACCATCTGCTGGATAAACGCAGCCTGCGTTTGGGGCATCTGCCACTGCTGTTGGGGGCTCACCATCTGCCACTGGCTCTGGCCCTGCTGGCCCTGCTGGCTGGCAGCTTGGCCTAAGATTTGCCACTGCTGGCTGGGAGCTTGGCTAGGAGCGTTGGGAGCTGGGCTTTGCAGAGTCAACTTGCCCATGCCCTGGACCAACTGCCACTGGGGCGATGGTGCACTGGTGGCCATGACGACGAAGGCGCGAGCGAAGGCTTAAAACGGCTGGAAACGACTCGGGCACGGAGGTTGTGAGTTGCAAGATGTGCCATCCAGGTTGATGCTGGTTCATGTTGCGACTCCAGTTTTTGGTGTTGGCTGATGCTGGTTCATGATACGTTTTGTCAGGAACATGGTCACCTGTCATCGGTGGTCTTGGATTTGGGGAGCGACGACCATAACAAACCAGCAGGAAACAGCATTTGAAGAAGTCAGTGATCCACCACAACCAGGAAAGTCCTTCGCACTGTCAACTGTCGACCCTCCAAAAATTGAGATGGAATTGATTTAACGATGTATCGACAAAATAACTCCCCTGGTATCTAAAGAAGCAAGCGGCCACAACGACTCAGGTTGAGGTATGGTGAGATCCGATGAAGTATGATTGAGTTCTTTTAACGGAATGATAGGCGATGTGAAAAGGAAAAATTGCATCAAACTCAAACTAAGGACATCAATCCAAAGCCGAGGACATCTTCTTTTCGCCCATCAAACGACTCGTTGGTCGCCCGCCATTGCCATGGTAAAGTCGTAGGCTTGAAGGGCAAAATTGCTGGCCTCAAAGCGTGACAACTCGTCAACGAGCAAACCGGACGCATGGAAATGATACCATCAGAGTCGGTCCACACTTACAATGGTGGGCCCGGTTCCGCAAGCTATCAATTGGTGAACATGACTAGGGTAACTACGAAGTATGGTAGACATAACAAGCTAGTTGCAGGGCGAATCTTAACCAACGAATCTAACTGCGCTCGTGTTGAAGCATGCCTGCTGGCCCCACCTCATCTTCCCATCCCACTGAAAGCGGGGTCACCCTCAACAGGCACAACTGAGCTATTTGCCAACTGCGATGTCAGCGGGATGTGTGAGAGACTGTCATACCAGCTGTGAATATGATGCTTAATTGATAGTAATAAATGGTGCGATCAAAACACGGATGTTATGTTATGTTATGTCATGTTACAGTAATAATTAGAGGGCGTTTCTGCCATCTTAATGCAAATGAGGGACAAGAAAAAGAACAGCCCTTCTCTCCGCCAGTTCTTTTTTTATTACAGCCTCATGGGCCATATGGGAAGTGCATTTCATCTGCCAAGATTCAAGAAATTTGTCAGATACTGTTGGGATGGGGTGGAACTGACAAACTTGTCCATCAGAAACATTGCCACAATTTGAAACAGTCGATCGCTTAAAGTGAAACTAACTCCAACAGGCCTATTGGGATTGAAGCTGCTGCACAAAAACAGGGGTGCTGTTGGTTGGGTACTTCTGGATGACCCCTCAAACCATCACCCTGCGTAGAGCTGAGTTCTGGACTCCCATCGCAAGCTGCCTGCTGCGCCATGGCGAGGCCCTCGGTGTCTGGCCCTTGTATGGGCTGGGGGGTGATCGGATGGAGTAGAAGTTTACTGTTAAGGCTAACCATGCTTTGCCATTGAAGCTTCGAAAGGGTATCAATGAATAGAATCTATTGCAATGCTAGCCCTTTGTATGGGCTTTGCATTGCAGTCAATGGCAATGGATTTGCAGATTGAAAGCTGATGTTCGATTCCAAGGGCTATCATCAATTAAGCATCATCAAAACTCAAGGCCAATAAAATGCAATTGCTGCCACAAGTGAAAGTTACATCTTGATTGAATGCTTGCAAAACAAGTTTGCAAAAAGGCAACTCTTCTTGGTATTGACCTGGAAGGAAATGAAGCTGGAGAAAGCATGGACTTCAGGCCACCACACTCAGATGCAGCCAAAACATGCCAGTAGGTTTGCTGGTGATGTTCCGTTGAAACATTGTTTGCAACTGCTTGGTTTGCCAGTCGCGAATGCACGCAAAACACCCATCTGACTTGAAACTCGCTCTTCGGACTGAGTCTGCTGTTTGGACGACCTAATCAAATATACTGTAAGTTTCAAAATTTTCTGGGCTTCGGCTATTTCGGTGGGTGTGGAGACTGACTTGTGCAAGTCTCCCACCAAGACCTCTTGAGGCAAGAGGCACCAAGCGAGTGGTGTCAAAAAAAGAGATCCAACAGCACCACCTGCAAATATGTATCCATCTATCCGGATCCATACAATCACGAACCAGCCAGGCATTTTGACACTGCTCAAGTAGCATAGCCGTGTTGGAAGTCGTGTAGTGGCATCATGCGCTTTGGAAGGCCGCATCCAATCAACATCTCAGTGCTTAAAGCCCTTGGAGCAATCCTCTCATAATGGCTTGTTCATAGGGATGCGCAGAATACATTGAGGTGTCTGCAAACCAAATGGAAGGTTACATCACCAACTTGGGGGTACCCCATTTGACCCAGCCACACTGAGACGACCAACCAACATACCAGGCACTAGAAAGATTATCTCCTTTGATAATCCACAACTGCAGGGTTTTCATTGCCGCTCATCTTGCAGGCTTCACCACATCATCTGCCAAGGGATCTCACCGTTGTCCGGTGTATTCTAGGCCACTGCCGATGGAGGAGAAGGTCTCCTCTAGCTCGACCCCGTTGATGGAGACATGGAACTGTCCGTTGGCAACTGCCCCCACCATCCCGCGAAGTATGGGAGAGTCTGATTGTCCGAAGATCACTGCATGCAACACCAAGGTTGGAAACTCACGCTGCATCTTGGTCATCGTTTGAATGCAATCTCCGTCATCGTTGCAACCGTCAGACATGAAGAGCAAGACTGGGGTGAGTGATGGGTACTGTTGATGACCCGAGCGCATGAGCCGCAGCGCTTCTCCCAGCGCTGGTGCAAACACAGTGCCCCCACGGTTGCACACCAGCTCAGCTCCTGCAGCTTGGACCACATCACCCAACTCCAAAACTGTCCGGGCCGAGCTGGCAAACTGAACAATGGACACCTTCGCTGAAGTGTGATTTCGAAGAGTGTGCATAAAGGCCAAATGCGCTTGCACCAGTTCCTGCCATGGCTGCCCTGTCATTGAATAAGACTCATCATAGCAGCACACGAAGTGGTACTCACTACCTGCACTCCGACCAAGCTCTTTGTACAAATCTTTGAGTCGGTCTTTTGCAACGGAAGAGTTCCCTTGGAGAAGAGCGTCAAAGTACGAATGGGACTGGTAATCGAAGTCCTTAGCCTTCTCCAATTTCCCCTCCAACTCTTCCACAAGACCAGCCTGCTTTTTCTCCCTAGCCTGGCAAAGAGCCTTATAACAGTCTTGCGCTTGCACATTTCGAAGACGGTCAGGATCCAAACGAAGCTGCCTTACCTGAGCGGCCGCAAGAATTTCAGTTATTCGGGTCGGTTCCATCACTGGGCTTTCTTGGTAGACTCGCGGCCCCATAACCACGGTATACCACGGTGGTAAACTCGTACAACCCTCTACAACGCTTAACCGACAACATCCGACAACGGCATTTTCAAATTGTTCGCCTCTGACTCTGCCAATATCAGCGAATAAGAGCCACTCTTCCCTTGCCGCGAAGTCCGCCCTTGGATCTGCACTTCTTCGCTTGTGTCATCTGAGAAAAAGGCTTGGATGATATGCACTCCTCCGGCCTCCAAAGGGGCCAGGACCAGCACTCTTGATTTGCACCAGTTGTAAACAAAACATAGTTGTTCTATTTGATACGAAAAACAATTTCCATCATTGAAACCATCCTAAGTGGCGCAGGAACCTGTCCATCGACCTTAGTAAACCACCCTGCCCCAGTGAGGGTCTTGTAGAGATATCTTGAAATGTCATGTTCCCGTCCTTCTCGAGGGTTTCATCAAAACCTCGGTACAATCACTCTTGCATCATGAGGGTTCTTTATATAAATGGCTGTTTTTCATATTGGGGGACCCCAAAAATCACCCATTGATCATCCGAAACATACTATTTGGGATTTGGAGATCCTCTATTCTGAGAAACGCCAGAATGGTCTCGAGGCTTTGCCTCAGCCATAGCGCTTCAAAGCATTTTCCAAAGTGCTGACAAAGAGACAGCAAAAGTCAGTGCCACGCCCGAAGACAGCTGGCGCCTAAGGGAGTGCTTGATGACGCATGTGACATGATCTAGGGTGTTCATGGTAAAATGCCATTTTGTTGGCTTTGAACACTCGAGGGCAGTCTAAGCAGAATCGCAATACACACCAACAAATCTAGGGCTGTGGCGATGGTAACCTGACGATTTGTGGCCGCCTTCTTGGCAATCCAATCCTTGTCTGCATCAAGAAGACTTGGAAGGAGCGCATTCCTGAGATGAGTTTGCACAAGTCGGTGAGACACAAACGATGAGGGATCATGACGGTGCATTCAGAAACTGTACGCTGCAAGATTGGTGGCTTCCTTTCCAACAATGATTCTTGCCGGAACTTGAGTCCAAAGGGTGGATTGCAAGCTAGCAAGCGCAGGCAAGGTTGTCGAGGAACAAAGTGCAGGCACGGCTTTTTGAGATCTCTCACATTCCGGATTAGAGCGAAGAGGGCGCACATCCGGCTGGCATAAGAGCTTGGTTCTTCAAAATGCTTGTATTCGGGCTAGTCAATGGCAAAGTTTGTTGCTGTACAAGCTCGTTGGTGTTAAACTTCGTCTTGTGAAACAATATTTGTGTACAAGTCAGACTGTGTAAAAGTTTGTCAGCAACATTTTGCTATCGACGTTTGTCACCCAAAAGTTCCTTGGTCAAAAAGGTGGTTGGTGTAAAGTTTGACAAATTAACGCAGGTCAAAGAAAAAGGAGTTGTGGTAAGCATGTGGCTGTAATGGTTTGTTGGTGCAAGTCCTCGTCTGTTCAAAAGCATATGGCTGTAAAACTTGTTGGTGTAGAAACTTTTGAGGGTAAAAGTTGGTTGCAATGGAACAGTTTTGGTTGGCATGAAGCCTGTTGGTGTCACAGTCTGTCGGCTGAACAGTGTACAAAGCTCTGGGTATAAAGGTTTGTTGGTGCAAACACCTTCTGGTGTAGAAGCTCGTCTAGGCCCATGTTTGTTGAAACAAGTGGTTTGCGCAAGAGCCTGCCAGCGCAACACAACTGGAGCAAAGAGCAGAAGAAATTCCAGAAACTTCACGGAAAAAAATCAAAACACTACCAGACCGTCACAATAATCTTGCAAAACAAAAGGCGACGCCGAGCGAGGGACCCACACATCACACACATTAATACCTTTACTTGGCCCGAAGTGTACGAACAATATCGAACAAGCAGGAGGAGGACTGATAATAGAGAGCAATGTAGCTGCCCGACTTTGAACCCTGCACCCAGGGGGTCTCATGTGGATCATCACTGATCATCACTGGAATGGTCCAAGGTCTATATGCCCTGCTGAAGTAACAAACTCAGTTCGCTACCACTAGCTTTCAATTGAGCAAGTGCAAAGCCAAGGCTCCTGTTCGCGAATTTGCTGTAGTACGGCGACTGCATGAAGTCATTGACTTGCACGACATCACGGAAGAAAACGATGACTGCTCGGTCTTGTTCCACTCTCTTGATGACCTGAACAGAGCGATGCCAACGTTGGACCTAGCAAGCTTCGTTTATCAAGCACATCTTTTTCCAAAATCCGCCCTGCTGCCTGATTGAAGATATCATAAGAGTGGTTCTCATCGGTTGAAATTGTGATGGGCATGCCGGACTGCTCACTCAGGAACGTAAAATTGTTGCAACCATAGACGGATGGAACCAAAGTGAAGCTGCTGATGCCAAATCTTTGCATCACCATCCATTCGTAAGTGCCCAAAGCCTGAATAGTACCAGACACTCCCAGTATCTTGGGGGATGAACCCAAGTTGGCATAATGGAAGCGGCCACATGGAATTCGGAGTGTGAGAGCTTTCTGCAGAATGGCATCGTCTGTCAAGTTGCCTTTGCTGGCTTCCTGTAAGTATGCGAAAGCTGTTTTGTAGCCCTGCACCACATCGTAAGCCATCCCATCCATCACCTTGTACCCGATTCTGTTGCCGTTCAAAATGTAGTCATGGCCGGTCTCCAAGAACTCTTTCAAGTCCAAGCACATGTGAGACACCTCTGATTTCACCATGTCAGAGAAGTCTGGGAACTTCTGCAACAACACATTGAATTCCTTGCATGCCAAGACCTGTTGGGAAAATGTTTGCGGATCGGCTGCACTGTCCCTAATCTTCCAGATCTCCTTCAGAAGTGCCTCAACCTCTGGCAATGCCAAAACAGCTACCTGATTGTGGGTTTGACCATAGAAGTTGCCACCAAAGAACACATCCACCTCGTCCACCAAAAGAATCTCCTGGCCATCTACATATGCAGGTGCTGCGGAAGGTCCATCTTTGATCGCCTGATGAGAAGCCTCAGGGTGTCTTCTCTCTGCACCAGGACTTCCTTTGTTGATCCGCTTGTTTGCAGTAAAAATATGTTCATAGATGTGTATGTGTAGGTATATAAACCAAAAACGCCCGTATGCAGAATGCTCTCTCGCCGTGAATTTAGATCCGCCTGTGGATGCTTGTATCATGCGGAGCATGAAAGAATGTAATGCTCGCACCAGTCAAGTGTCTTCTATGACAAAAGTTCTGCCCGTCGCCCGCCTTGCATTCTCGGCTGGTTTCAACCTCTGTCTTTGCAGGCTTGGACTTAAGCCTGCCAGTAGGCATCCATTGATGACCAGCTTCTGAAATACTCCCTCTGGTAGCTGGATTGGAGGCATTGGAGCTGGAATCATCTCTGATAGCACCACTTGAGCCAGCAGATGAAGTGGCTCCATCTGAAGTATCTCCATCGGAAGTATCTCCATTTGCAATGGATTCGTGACAAGCCTCGTGTTGGTATCAAGGCAGGTGAAAGTGCTAAAATGTCCATTGCAGTCGACAAGTTTGCATGCAAAAACCATGTATGTCTGATCTTGAGGCAGCTATCCAAAATCAATGTCTTTTGGTGCAGCATGAATAATCCTGCATGGGAAGCAGAGGGGGAGGTCAGGAAAGACGACGGATCATGCGATGGTCTATGCAAGAAAGAAATGGAGAAGCAGGGAGGTAAGGTTTGCAATGAATGCAGCTGTCTAGGGGCAATGTCAAAAGGTTTGACGGGCAAAGGGGAGTGAGCAAGGATCAGGCGCATACTACGAGGTGGGAAGGCGGCTGCCCTGTAGAATTGGAAGGGTTGCTGGAAGGAGCTAAGTGTCAAACAGGCAATTTGAAAATACTTGGAGCGCTGGCTGTATGCAGCAGTATGTTCGAGACAATTGGAGGGGGAACCTTGAAGTGGTTGAGAGTGGCAGGGCAAGTAGTTGGTCCACGGTGCGTATTCCGCCGTGGTAAAACCTGATTTTTTTCTGTGTTTTTGACATTTTTCATGTGTGCTCGTGTATCATGGCAGGGTATCATTTGTACAAATTGACAAGAATACCACATCGGGCATGTTCTTTCGCCGTTCACGTGGATGCCGATATGGAAGACATTCGTTGGATGTTGACATTGCTTGACGTTGCTTCATGACTTGCATGCTATGGGTCTGCTCGGGTAGGGTGGGGTGGGGGGGGGCATGTTAACGTTCGTTGAACTTGCGTCATGCATGGTTTGCTACGTGCAGGATGTTCGTTGGATGTTGACGTTGCTTGAGATTGCTTCATGACTTGCATGCTATGGGTCTGCTCGGGTAGGGTGGGGTGGGGGGGGCATGTTAACGTTCGTTGAACTTGCGTCATGCATGGTTTGCTACGTGCAAGATGTTCGTTGGATGTTGACGTTGCTTGACATTGCTGCATGAAGTACATGGGCTGGACACCCAAAGAGTTTTTGAATCACTTGGTTCGAATCTTGTGAGAAAAAAAGTAGTTTGCCCGATGGCATGAAGTGAGTTTGGTGCATGTCCCATCAAGAGATCAGACCCAAAAAGTGCAAATCGCAATGCAAATGGTGACTTCAGACAACATTCCCAAAGCTAAACGGGTCTTACAGTTCTCACGGCGAAAACGAGCCGTGGTCCTAGTTTGCGGATGTCCATCTCACATATCTCACTTGGTTCAGGGCATGCAGTGGGGTGAGCATGTATTTAAAGGCTTCGTGAAGGGTAGGCGCCAGCAGAACTGAACTGCCATTTTTGGTCGTGAAAGCAAGTGAATTAAGTGTAAATAGGCGCTTCAGAGCGTATGATGCGAGAGTGTATGCAAGACTGGAGGATTGCAAGTGGGCAGTTTGACAGGATTACATGCAGTGTATGCAAGTCTTGGTTTTCATTTGTCAGACATGGAGCACAGCGACGTGCTGTTTCACTTTGTTCGCATGAAAAACACCATCCTAGCTCAATCATGCTGTTTCAAGTGATTCTGGTGGTGGCCCCTCCAAAAGAGGTGAAAACGAGCTGGCCGCAAAAACACCTTGCACGCACCTCAAAATCAAAAATACCACTTGCCATACACTTTCGAATGCTGCTCATGCATATGTCACCGTACGCTTTATGTACCTGCAAATTGGCCAGTTTGATGCATGCCTGATCTACGAGCGTACAAAGTCCCGGGGCGGTCGCGATCAGCAACTGAAAAGTGAAAAGTTAAGCCGGCAAAATACGTGGTCAGTTTCAACGAAAAACTCAGATCAACTCAGCGCAAAGCATTCAAAACAGTGGATGAGCTAGGTCAAGCTAGTCTTAGAACTGCGCATCACTACGCATTTTTGAGTGACAAAGGTTTTAAAAGGATCTGTCTTTGAGCTAGTTCCCGCCTTTTTCAGTTTCTGAGATCTCGCATCCACCACGGTCCCTGCATTGACAGGATGTGGCTTCAACTTGCCTGTCATCAGCTCCTGAGTGAGCTTTCTGATGTTGCCCCTTTTGGCCGTGAGATCTTCGCCTCAAATTTCAGGATGAGTTGCTGAAC
>VSDK01011733.1:2552-40792 GCA_009767595.1 Symbiodinium kawagutii | reverse complement strand
GAACCGCTTGTCCTTTTGTAAGAGCCACAAATGAAAGTCACCTTCATCGCCCCTCTTGACAGATTGAACCAGCTAAGCTGTCTCTTGAATCCGAGGGCAGAGGACAAAAGCTAGCACAGGCATAGGAGGAACCATATGCATGCGAGTGTTTTACGCTCAGTCACATCGCAGACAAAATCAGACTTTAAGTTCTTTAGTGCAAAGGTTCATTGCAAGAAAAGCGTGTTTGTTGGGGTGTAAAATCTTGTCGGTGGAAAGATGTACTAGTTAGCAGGTTTTGTTGGTGCACAAGCTCCTTGGTGTTAATATTCTTGGTGCAGAAATTTGTATGAAGGGAGGCAACAAACCAGGCAACCAAACCAGAAGGAAGACTGCTAGGAGGGAGCAACGTATCTGTCGCAGCCCGCCAGGATTGGAAACCAAAAAAATCAAACATTCATAGAAGTTCTTGGTAAAAATCAGCCATTTTTTCGTCAATCGTCACTCCGAAGACGGAATCCAGCCTTAGAAATCACCCTGTCCATCTCTGAGATCCGCGTGGCACTGAAGATGTCCAGACTGCGCCATTGATCGACCAAAAGCTGGAAGTCTTCGGCATGCTCCAAACAAGTGTCGTAGCTCTTCCGCTCGGTTTCGGCCTGAAGGTTGGTTGAAGATGAAACTTCCTAACAATAGAAACCGCCGACGCTACCGGACGATTGCCCCCAACACATACACCAACAGGTTAGGTGATAAGGAATACCTCAAGGACCTTCGGCAACGCTGACTTGAATATGTTCATGCTCTTTACGATCAGATCTTACCACTAGCTATTCAATTCCGGTTTCTCGGCTTGTGACCTCTGTCCAAGAGCTCATTCTGAGCGCCAAAAGATGGACAGGACAACAAAAAACCGAATCAGCGATGAATTGCAGGCAGCGAGCGAAATGAAAGGACTACATACAAGAAATTGAAACAAAGTTCTCACCGTAGCCAGCGGGCATCATGAAAACCATGAATCATCCAGCCATTTTCATTCTATATAATCATACTCATTGTCCTCATCATTGCCAAGGATATTGTGAACATTTGCTATCTACCATTGTCATCTTCACCATCATCACACCACCATCATTAAACACCATCAACGGCATGATGACCGTCAAACCATCACCATGGTCATCACAACACAAAGAAATCGCCATCCTTGGAAAACATACCCAGCCTCAACCTTTGCAAGCATCTTCTCGACAAATTCAGCTCCTTGAGCGCCAATCTTCTGGACCTCCTCATTGAGGTTCATGTCCTACAAGCGATTCTTTCACAGGATGGCGTTTAGTTCATGGCCTTCACAGATCCATGTCATATCAATCTGCTAGCTTTCATGTGAATAATTGCCCAAGGTCCTTGTAACGCTTCAGATACTCCCCGATTTCTGCGTCTGCCTCCTTTAGCTTGCGGAACTCCGTGGCAAACATCTCAGGCTGAGGAAGTGATTGCTTGGCCAAGACCAACCGGTCCAGCACCAATTGCTTGATTCGATCGAGGCGTTGATGGAAGGTTTTGGTCAACACGTCGTCTTCGCTGCGCGTCTGAGCTGGGACTTCTCCCAAGAGATCCTTCAAGCCTTTGAGGTTGAAATTCTCCAGCGCATCTTGAATCACCTGCGAATGTCAGAAACTGGTATGGGGATCCCAGCCACTGTGGTTCGTTGATTGGGATTCACACCACGAATACAGTTTGGTTGTACCCCCCTTAATCACTCAACCATCTTTCTCAAGTGGCCCACCTTGTCATCTTCCACATTGCGGGAATTCAACAAGCAGTGATATTCCTGCAGTGATCGCTTGGCTTCCTGGAAGGCTGAACTCTGCAAGTCTGAGAGCGCCAAGTCGGCAAGCTTGGCAGCCGCAGATTGTCTTTGCATAGGATCCAAGATCATCTTGTGGATGTTGTCCAACTCACTGAGAACCTATGGTCAAGTTGTAGCAATGCGTAAGAAACACGTTCATCCCATTTCTTCAGGGTGTCTTTTTGGTTGGAGCATATGATTTCTCATTATATCTGCAACTTGTCGTGTTGCAAAGTTGGTATGCAGGTTCTTTGTAGTGATAGTATTGAATGAAATGCAAAATTTTGCACTTGCCAGCCCTGCCTCCCGCTTCACTTGTCCCTCAAAACCGTCCAAGCAAAGCCTGCCCAGCAAAGTCGATAGCCCATGACCTCGCCATCTTTCCAGCGTGCATAGAATCAAATCCTTCTCCTTGGTGAAGCAGCAAGCTCCAATAACAACAAATCATCAACTTTCCTCTCTTCTCCTATTGATGCATTTGAGGTTGTCCATACATGCTTGCTACCTCCCATCGGTGCGCTGTCGATAGCGGCTGCACCTACAAAGCTCCCAAAAGAGTTGCGCACGGCTACGCCAATTATACTCGTTGGATGGTAGGCGGGGTAGCTCATTGGTTCCACCTTCAGTTCAAAGCTCTGGTCTGAATGGCTGAGTCAACTACATAACCCTGGCAGGTGCATGTGAAGCTTGTGAAGATATGAGCGTAGTTCTCTTCGTTTCGTCGAGAGATTCGAGGGGTTAGGCGAAGGAACCTTGGGTGTGGTCAACCTGGCAAAGTAAACATGTGGCAATTGAGCAGCGTCCACAAACTATTGAGGACTGGTTCTCCTTCGTACGTGTTCCCCTTGGTTGGACTACAATGGTGCCCAACTAAGCATGGGTACACCGTGCATAGGAAAAAACTTAACTAAGCATGGGTACACCGTACATAGAAAAACCCACATGTGTGGTCCGGTAAAGATTCCCCTTGCATCATCATAGCAGGACCCGACAAACCCAGGCATGATCACCCATATTGACAAATAACAGAGTCTATGACGCTGAGGATCCTTGTAATTGCCAGGCTCATCCAAGCAAGACAAGAAGAAGAGCTTGGCGCTCTGGATTGTTTGCTGGAGACCTGAGATTTGGAAAACATCGCGCAGCTATGCCATCGAATGATTTCATGGTTGGTCATTAGATGATCTCAGGGCATGGAATCAACCCACCTCAGACTGGGTAGTCCAGTACAACGCCTTTTCAGAAGCAACCAAGGGCCGGTATCTTGCAACGACTTATGTCTTGCAAGTTCGCCCAGGAGTTAGGTGGCAAACAAGTTTGGCAGGTGCTGATATGAACATCAAATGTGCGTACCTATGCCTGAGATACAGCACAAAAGGATATGAAAAGAAGAGCACTGAATCAAGCACTGCAGAACAGCCTTCATCACTTTGTTCACCCCGACTGGTTTGACCTAGCCACCATCAGTCCTATGCTTAGACAGTTGCAATTTGTGCAATTCCACAATCCCTTGGGAACAGCATGAAAGTTCTACCAAGGTACGCTCAAGCGATTCTCTCCATGCAGAGGGAAGCACATCAGGAAGAAGAATCTGCAGCTGTTCATGAGCATGAAGGATATTGTTGAGATCTTCTGGCCCGCAGATTTCAAGACGTTCCAACTCGAGCTCTGCTGCTGTGACTGCACGAAATCCTGAGAGAACGAAGGGAGATTGTTGAATCCTATGCAATGCGATGCCTCTCCAACAACACCACAAAAAATGTTTCCAGCGAAAGTCGAAAGACTTGAGTCTGCGACGACTTTGCTCATCTGGCATTTCCTTGACAGGAAGGGATGCAATTTGCAAACATGAAGCAATTGGCCTAGTGCCGGTCTGGGGGGATGGAATGGTGCACCCGCAAAGTAGCTCTGGCCCATGCCAACTGTCAATAAACAGAATGGATGACATGAACCTTTGAACTCATGATGGCCCGTTTGAACCCATGAAGTCCAATGGCCGTATGTGTGGACTTTTGTCCCATGTGTGTGTGTGTGTTGCTGAACGAATAGAACAAATAGAATGAGTAAAGGAATGAATCAGTGAACGAATGCAATGAATGGACTGACCGCACCGAATGAATTCATGGACGGAATGAATGAAATTGACGAACGAAGTGACTGGAATGAATGAGTGAGTGAATGAATGAATGAATGAATGCATGCATGCATGAATCAATCAGTCAATCAAACAATCCGTCAGTCAGTCAGTCAGTCAGTCAGTCAATCAATCAATCAATCAATCAGTCAGTCAGTCAGTCAGTCAGTCAGTCAATCAATCAATCAGTGAATCAGTGAATCAATCAAGCAATGAGACAATAAACCGATGAATCGATGAATCAGTAAGCGAATGAACGAGTGAACGAACAGAATGAATTGAACAAATTGAATGATTGGAATGAGTAGAACTAATGGATGAATGGACAAACAAATGAGTGACTGAATGGATGAATGAACCAGCGGACAAATGCTTGAATGCATAAATTCAATTCCATCCGAAAACAGCAAAATCCATTCAGGCGCAAATAAGATTTGCAATCGCATAAAGTTGCTGAGCCTTACTGGCTGAATCTTGCTAGATCACTTCAGCCCCCAAACTGTAATTCCCTGTCAAGATTGTCAAGTGATTTCCAAAGCCATGCCCTCTTGATAGTCTCGCTGGCATCTTCCAACAGCCAGGAGTCTTTTTGGCATCTCGCTCCAGGCTTCGCGCTACCAAAGCCTTGAAAAGCTGAGCCGCTGAACCCTTTGTCCATGGTGTGGCGGCAAAATGGTGGCTTCTCAAAATAGGTGACCCCGAAAATGGTTTGCTTGTTACTATATCTAGATTAACAGTGGATGATTTGGGGGTCCCCCTATTTTGAGAAACACCCAAATTGATCTAAGTCCGCTGCCATAAATCCACGTCTGCAAAACTGTCTCCTTGGAATCCGCAGGCCAGAAATCATGGAAAACCATGTCGTGCAAAAAAGTTGAATCAAAGAGATCTGCGCACGAGATTGCAGACCAGGGTCGAGTTTACCTCTTGCGTAATTTTCCTTGACAAACTCGCAGACAGGAGACAGTATGCTCAGCCTCCCCAAGTCCTCCCAAGCTCGCATCATCTGCCTCATGATGCTTGATGAAATTTGATGAGTGAACAAGAATACAAAGGAACTTGGGGAAAAAATGCCAAGTACTGGAAAGTCATGCAGTAGACAAGCAGGTGGCGAACTTGTCACATGCATTTTCTTTGTTGCAAAAGCAAGTGACCATAGTGACCGCTTGAAAGACCAGCCATGACGATCTGAATTCTCTAACCCCCCGAAATCTTTGCACTGCAAAGCTGCAAAGTTGTTCGATTGCTGGGAGTATCTGCCAAAAATTCACGAAGCAAAGTCTCGAATCGAAGGCAAAGATCATCCGAATACTTCTGGATCTGCTGCCTTGGAACCCAGGCACGAGGCATGGAAACCAAAAAGGAAACCCCCGATGAAATGTTTCTAGACCCAGATAAGATGATCCAGCATGGCGGTTTCATCATGATTCCCATGAACAGTTGTCATGATACACCCCCACAAGAGGCAGAGCTTGTCCCAAGCGAACTGCCCAGGTGCTTCAGTGTGTCAAGTCTTTCCGTGAGGTTGCTGGAAGCTGCGCTTTGTTTCACAGCGTCTATCCACAAGAAGCCTTGGAGCACTTCAATGAGCCTCGGTCAGAACAAATGACCACCCCCAGTCATGAAGCTGGAGCCCTTGTCGTGCTGATCAATTTGTATCTTCCAATTGAGGTAGGAATTGAGGACAAAAGCCAGATTTCAGGGAAACAATAAAATCTTCGCTGGTGATCTACATCTCTTCTCTCCACTCTCTCTCTCTCTCTCTCTCTCTCTCCCTCTCTCTCTCTCTGTCTGTCTCTTTCTCACTTGTTTCGCAACTGATCCATGGCCGAAGGGCACTACCATGCTTTTCAAAGTCATCTCTGTAGTGGAGCCGCCACTGGCCTGAGCTGTTGACATGGTGTGATCCTAGGCTTTGGAAAAATTGTCTAGAAGTGTCATCACCTTGAAAGCTCTACAAGGGTACTTTTGTCCAAACCTTGCTGCTGATTACTAAATCAAGGTGTTTGATCCCAAAAAAGTAGCCAGAAAGTTGCTAAACACCAACTCAACAGTGGCTTTGAGTGGCCTCAGTGTCTGGTCACTCAAAAATCGGAAACTTAGGCATTACCTTGTTGTTGAAGACTTTGCAATAGTCAATAGTGATTTTCTATACAACAATTGCGGATTGGGAGTATGTGAAAGCTTTCTCACCTTCGCAGCAACCTTTCTGTCAAGTTGTGCTAACTTGGTGCAGTGGTTCTGATGCACAACAACTCATCAACCCTCTCGGCATGAACAACCAAAACAACCGCTGTGCTTTCGAATTTGGCATATTACACAGGTACCAGGTTTTTCAAGGGTGTCCAAAAGACTTGGATACACAAAGCTACATGTGCAAAGAGTTCCGAATAGGACATAGGAACAACTCAGCTAGCTATCAATAGTTTCGTGATCGACGAGAATAGGAATGGGTATGACAAGGTTCTGTTTCTCTGAGTTTACATGATGTAAACATACGCAATCCTATCATCTGTATCTTTATCGTTGTGATGGATGGTGAATGTCTCCCATCTAACCTCTTCCAGGAAGAATCACCCGAGGCCATGGCAATTTGAGTGCAATACGTTGAGGCTGTCAATGCCAGCTGCTGAACGCAATCGCGCACCTCCTTCTGTGCCTCAAGGAAGCCATCTGGACCCATGCTATATCTTACCAAGCTCCACATTCAAATTAGGAACCCAACTAGTGATAGAATAGGTCCCATAGGGAGTAGGGATTGAATAGGTCCAACAGAGAGGGTCAAATTGTAGCCCTCTCTGATCCTATCCACATGAAAAAGACCAATGAGGGAGTGTCAAGATTGGCTTTGGCATCCATGCATTCGTTTTGAAGGGTACAGCGCAGTCTTTCAACAAATTCACAGAGTCAGGAATTCAAAATGTGCTCGCACAACAATTTGGCGTGGATTTCCTTTGGCATGCCATTCCTGTTCATGCAAGTCACCACTTCGCAGAAGTCTTTGACATAAATCAATTTGTCAGATTCCGGCAAAGACTCTGCAAGCTTCCACATAGTCTCAATGACATTCTTGTAGCATGCGCCCCTGGCACCATCCACATCCTTCAGAATCAATCTGGGCTTCAACCGAAGTAGAAAACGACCCAGGGGATGTTCATTCCGTGTGATATTAATGTTCTTATTACTACTAGGTAACTTGTGATGTGGATATGAACCACATTCCTAAATTTGGGCCTCTGGTCCCCGAAGAAAAAAAGACAAGCTCACTATGTGGAATGAAACAATTGACAACCTCAAATTCAAACAAGCATCTTGGCGAGCACTGCCAGCTGTCAGCAGCATCACCTTCTGCAAAATCTCCCTGCTGTGTTCCAACAAGTCGTTGAGCCAACCCCTCACTGCTCCTTGCAAACGCTGATGCCAGGTAGCCACGCACGCATGCGTGTCAGAAGCTACACCTTCGGCATTCTCCCAAGCTGCCCTGCTTGCTTCGACGGATTTTGCCAATGTCCCCAGCATGGTGAGGTCAAAGTCCACAGCTGACGAACTCCTTCTGCAAAGCACTGAAGGCTCCCTCATAAAGCTGAATCTTGGCAGAGTCTCCAAAGCCTGCTGCTGCAACTAGATCTTTGATGTTCTCCTTCCTGGCGACTGCTATCACCTGATTCTCAAGTTCATCACCTCTCGTGGTTTCACCATCAGCCTGCCAGGCATTTTGAGAGTTTGACGACTTCCCTCAATAGTACCAACTCAAGTGAGCACTCTGTGTGCTTTTCTCCTATCTGAGAAGCACCCATTCGTATCTGCTCTTTGCACTCCAGCCTCAATGTGGTTCTTGATGAGCGCATTCATCTGCTCTGCCCAGTCAGGCTTGATAGAATGCCACGCGTTGATCTTGGATTTCCATCGGATAATCTCAGGCGTCCGTGGCAAGCTCGCAAGATCTTTGGCATCAGAGAGTTTCTTCAATTTGTCGACGGACAGGTTTATTGAGCCTCAGATTGCCCCACTACTCAACAATGGATATCCTCAACGCAAGGTGATTGCATGACAAAGGCAAGTCAATGACTGCGGTTTCAGAAAGCACGTCCATTGTTGCTCTATCTCTGACAAACCTTTTTGCACAGTGGTACACGCATGAAAAGAAGCCAAGTAACACTCGAGCCTTTTGTGGAAGTGGCCGCTGTCACACTTCGCAACTTCGCAGCTCTCCTGTCCCAAAGGAGCAATGCCTTCCAAAACGCAAATGTGGCTCCTTGGGCAGATCAAACTTCAGCATCTAAACTGGTTCCCAAAAGGCAGTCTACTCACTCTCGCAGAATAGAAACTAAGGCTGGATTTCACTTGGCAATGCAAGACTGTTTTTACGGAGATGGAAACATCTACGACCAATCCCTGACGCAAAATGCCCTGTCGTCATGTCGGCTCAGAGCCAGAACAAAATCCAAAATGGAGGACACACCTGGAAAATTCTGGGAAGGGCGCTGCACACTATCCCTTTGCCTACGTTGACCAAAAAATCTTTGCCCATCAGGACTTCTGGTTTATACCTGATTGATTCCAAAGACCTTTCTCATGCCATGGCTAGTGAAAGCTGCTCATGTGCAGCCAAGGCTGAAAACAAAACCCGAACCCAACCCGCACGAGACCCACTCTGAAAATGCCAACTCTCATCCCAAGAGTGCATGCGAGGAGCCACAACTTGTTGGCCTCCATCTCGCTGAAATCCTCTTTGTCACTCTCGAGCTGCCGGAGCATGGCACTCACATCTTGCCTTGGTCCACCAAAGATAGAGTCACGATTGCAGTCAAAGTATTTTGCCTCAACCATTTTTGCGTGCTGTATTCCTTCAAACCATTGATAATGCATTCACCGATGGAGATACTACCAATGAAAACAGGTACAAAGGCTAATGTGGTAAAGAAACCCCAAACGAAACAACCTAGCGGGAGCTCCGCGGGCTTCTTTCTACCTTGAGCCAAAATGTCGTAGGGACCACCTTGAGGATGACTATACATGGTAATAACCCTGCGTTTTAGCTGGATTATTTCTGCGCCCCCCTCCTTCGAAAGGGTGGTGTCCATACGAACTTGGCATTCCATCGAAAATTTGGATCAAGCATTCATCGTGGCCAGCGGGAGTGAAGATCAAGTTATCGTGGAGAAGCAAGTCGGGCTCGATTGCTATACAAATTTCCTCTGTGTTTGGGATCCCCCCGCTTGACCCCACGAAGTGGTCCCCCCAGCGGCGAAATCACTGTGACCTCTTGGCCATCTCGTTGTCCTGCCGCTGTGACTTGGTCTTCCACCTTGAGCCGCTCGTAGCCCCACGGGAAGTTGGCGGATCTGACCTGAGGGGGGGGGCCTTCATCTTTCCTTTCCCCTTCACATACACTGGTTTCCCTCGGGCTTTGGAGAATGTTCTGCAATTGGGTGCCCAGCCCCGCCATCGCAGCGAAGGGTCCTCTTCTTGCTGAATCAGGGTCTCCCGGCCATTGTCAGCGAAGAAATCCCAAGGGTTGTCCTTGACCAACAGATCCAGAACCTCTTTTGTGCACCGCGCCACCCGCCAAGGCAACTGCCTTTGTAAGTGGTCTCCAAACTTCGGCGCCTCGAACGCCGCTCTGCGACATCCTCCAGATTCAAAATGCCCTTGAGCGCATCGAACCGAGCAGCCAAACTCCCCACAACCACGTGGGCACGGATACTTGACTCTTCCATCTCTTTCTGATAACTCTTCTCCGCACCTCACACAGTGTTCTTGGGCTTCATGGGCGGCGGAATGATGAGTGACCTGTCCTTGAACTGTGTTGCCACTGCACTACCCCCACCCGTAAGTGATGCGTCTGTGCAGGTAAGCTCTTTCAAAACCTGGGCCCTCAGGACAGCTTCCCCTTGGATTGACAACACCATGAAGCTCATCACCTCATCCAACTCAGCACCTTGGGGCGATGAATCTTCACGAGTTAGCCTCATGATGGCCTCGAACACTTTGTCCTTTGTCGAGCACAGAGAAGAGAGGCCTTCGGAAAGCTGCCACAAAAGCTGCTTTTCCCGTCCAATGTCGGACTGAAAACTCTCGCCACACTTCACTGCCCAACAAGCACATTGAGATGGCAATGAAATTCTTCAGTTTATCTGGGGCGACTCGCAGAACGCCTGAGTGGCCATCCAACTCACCACCCTGAATACCCCCCGTGAGGGGCGTGATCAGTTGCTTGGCTCCGTTCCTCGTCAACCCCAGTTCATCGCAAACCTCATTGCATGAACTTTTTGTGGGACGCCGACATCTCTTTTGTCCTCAGTTCTTCTCCAAAGGTTCGTATCTTCCTCAGTTCATCAAAGTTGTCGAGGTAGATGGCTGTGAGATCCTAAGTGACAGGCAGTCCCTTACCTTTCTCCACCGAAGTGGGCCGAGGCACTCCGCATCGTGCGAAAGCGATGTGCCTTACCGCAGCCTGCACAAGTGCAACTGCTGACTTCCACCCCATGGGGATGACTGACAAACTTGGCCTCACCATGGTGCCCTCACTACCTCCAAATTCACAGGCATCAAACTTCTTGCTGAAGGCAAAGCGGGGCAACCAGGAGTGAGGCACCGAGAAGAGGTTGAACGCGGAGGTGAAGTCCTCCGACTCCACGTAGATGGACTGCTCCGGGGGCAAAACGATTCCAGTCAATTGCCCAACGAAAGGGCAGAGAATCCTGTTCGCCCAAGAGCGCTGCTCCGAGCGCTCATTCGTCGGGATCAAGATCGAAATGAATCGTTGCAAGGACACAACCTTACCATTCACCTCCTTAAGTTTTGCCGCTCCTCCTGCTCCATTGGTGATGTAGTGGCCCTCGCGATCTTTCATCAACTTCGAGTCATCCACGGGCTTCATCATATTGCGCTTGTGGGCCGCTGCGCGAATTTGGTACCATGTGGCATCTGTTGCCCTGACTCTGGAACGAGTCCGACGCCGAGGCTTGCGGTCTTCCGGCAACCACCAACTTGTTGGGCCCCCTACCGATGCGAGCACTTCACCCTCCAGGAACTCGGTGATGCAGGGAACTCCTGCTGCTCCTTCAACAGGCCAGGTGGCTATCACCTTGTCTGCATCTAGCTCCTGCATGTGCTCCACTGGGTTCCCCGCGTAATCGAACCTCTTGCTCTCTAACAAGTCCTTGGCCTTAATTGGCCATCGACGGTAGCTCTTGACTGGTTATGATGTTCCGGTCAATCGCCTCGGCCAAGATTTTGATGGCCTCCCTCTGATTCTCCCCCATGGAGGGATCGATGGGCACACACACTGCGTTTGTCCAACCGCAGCAGTAATGGTAGTTCAACACCTTCACAGTCGCAATCACCCAGACGATGTTCTCATCCGTAACCCCTTCGAGGTTCGTGTTGATGGACGAGGGATGAATTGGCAAGACGTCACCTCCTCGCCAATAAGGTCGCCTCGCGGCTGGGGCGGCTGCGTTGATGAATGTTCTCTCACGAACCTCCCCAAGGGGCTATCCATGGAGAGGATGAGCTCTACCACCTCCGATCCTAAACTCCTGTAGGAGCACACCTTTGGCAAAATTTCTTTGACATACTGGGAACCTCTCATCCTCAGATTCCCCTGTTCCTTCCATCTGTGAGTCATCCACTGCTTCCGGCCCGTAGGTCACGCAGGCGCCGTCTTCTCCTCCTGAGGATTGGTCTGGTTTTTCCCTTTGCCTTTGCCTTTTCGTGGAGCGTCTCCAAGGCTTGCTCCTTGCTGGCCATCCTCTGCTCTTCTGTGTCCGCCAGCCCGTCCGTGAGTTCGAGGTACTGGGAGCGGTACCATCCCTGATCGTGTATTGACAGCTCTATTGCCTTACCAGATCGGCCGCCCTCTCTGTTTCTCCCGCTCTGGTCTAGAACCTGGGCTAGGGCCTTGATCTCTCTTTGAACTCAAACCGTCAACTGACGGGGTCAAAGGACTCGCTGCGGCCAGGACGCTGTTGCTGGGGGCCCCCGCGCGGCTCGTCATTGACGCCATCTTTTGCATCATCCTTGACGCCAACCGCCCTGGCTTGTGGTCCGCATACTCCATCAGCACCACTTGCTGGGACCTTTTCTCGGGAGCCCCCGTTTGAAAAACCGACCCAGAAGAGTCTGCTGAGTCCTCACCCTCATCTCTTTCCTCACTTGACTCTTTTCGCCCGTAGGCAACCTTCCGACCAAGGCCAAAAAGCCCACGCTCAGCTCTTCTCCTTTTCTCTCTAGAGCTCTTCTTCTTGGATTTCTTCCTCATTCCATCACCCTCCTTAGAGGTCGCAGAATAGGATGAGGACTTCCTTCTCCTACCGTGGCTTCTTCCCCGTGGGGCCTCCTTTCCAAACCACCTCTGTTGTCCTTCCTTTCGCCGTGGCTCCTTCTCTCTTTTGCCATCGCCCGCTTCTGGGGCTTCACCCCGAGCCTTCGGCCCAGGTTCTCTCGGATCGGCCTTGGCCTTCTTTGGATCATTCTTCCTCATCACCCAATGGGAACAAGTCCTCCTTCTCAGCGCCGGCCCTTTTGGTGCCTTGGCCTTCTTGAGCAGCTTGTCCCTAGCTGCTTCAACATCCTTCTTCGCCGGGACTTGTCCCCACCACGCTGAGACCTTTCTCTTGAGGTCATCCAGGCTGATCTCCCGCACTGTGTCTGTGTGGAACTGGTTCACCGATTCCTTCTTGGCTGAGCTGCACGAACCGACCCCTTCCTTGCAGAGGCGCAGCTCGATCTCTCCTTCCAGATTCTTTCCTTCTCCTTTTGTCATCCACCAGTACAGATGCTCATGTTGCCCCAGCTTCTCATCGTAGACCTGGAACTCAAGCAACTCTCCAGGCTTGTAGATCCTGGTTCCAAGCCACCCAGGGTCCAATTCGGATTGGGCCCACGGGGCAAGCATCTCCGCCTGTAGGGGTTGTCCTCCCCTTTAGGGGTTTCGATTTGGTCCTTGAACCAAAAAACTGCAGAGAACACTCAACTGTTAAACCGTCGCCCCACTACACTTTGTTAGGGGACTCATCTTTATATTATATACAAATATACAAATATATATATATATATATATATACACTACATATACTACAAGTATATTTATATATATATATATTTATATTTATTTCTTTATTTATTTATTTATTTATTTATTTATTTATTCATTTATTTGTTTATTTATTTATTTATTTATTTTTAAATATATATCATCTATTTACCTGTATATCCAAACGTACCAGAAACAAGTACCTCCCCCTATACGTACTACATTTCACGCAAACGTCTCAAAATCATTAAACATGATTGATTCGTACCACTTGTCTTGAGCCCGTCAACTTTTTGCAATTCGTACTACTTTCTTCACGCTACAAGTCAAGATCTTCACATGAACGGCAAATTTAGAGCGCAACTCGCGCGCAACTGTTGCGCACAACTCCTGCGCAATTTTGCGCAACTCGGCGCAACATTCAAAAAGTAGTACGATTGGTCAAACAAACACAAAAAATAGAAGTATTCCATTTACCGTCCCAAAACGTACTACTTTTTTTGGGTCGTACTACTTTTTGGGGATCGTGCTACTTTTTTGCAATTCGTCAAGAAATTGAATCGCGCTACTTTTTTCTATGTCAATCAAATGTCTCCGTATTCAAATATACATGTGTATATATGTGTATATATATGTATAGTTTTTTTCCTTCTAGATCAAACGGCGCAAATTTCCTACAAGTATCCCAACAAGGATTCTAAAGTGCTTCCGGATCCGAACATTTAATAGCGATAACTGGCAACGTGACGACGCTGTGGGCGGCACCCACCCGACAATTCACCGCTGGGATCTTCCCCCCAATGTAGGTGATTTATCAACATTGTTGACTCCCATTAGCTTCGAGCCATTACTGACCTATTCTACCATTGCAAACGCCACCAACATCCACTAACCAACATCAAGCCCAGCCCATCTCGCCCATCTGAGCCCTTCACTCCGCTCTGTCAAGGGCTCTAGAGCGCCTGCGTTCACCCAGCCCCTGGTATTTCATGGAGTCGGATGGAGTCGGACGGTGATACCAAGGGCGGTTTACCATATGCCACAAGAAAGGTTTGATCGTTTCGCCGCGGGTTTGGGAAACACCAAACAAAGTTGAAAGGCTGACAAAGGGATACAAAGGATAATTATGTAGGCAATGGTAGGTGAATATTGCAATAGCTTGAGGAGGGTTGCAGGAGTACCAGCTATGTTATGATTACTGTAGGCTGCGATGGATTGGGGGTTACACCATCGCACACCTTGCTAGTAGTGGTATGATGTCGCGCGAGCAAATGGAAACAAATCCTGCCTGTCCAGGACGCAATGTCCCTCCCCATAACCTGGTCGTTGGCCAGCCAACCACCATCAACCCAACAGCCAGCTCTTCAGCACACCTTGGCTTGATGGGAACGCGGTCCACCCCATCGATGGTCTACACCTTGCCTCACCGCGACTGATGGAGATCACATAGAGGGCATAAAACTATGGCTGAGCAACATCAGATCCCCACCTGCTTGCGATGCAGCAATGGTATTGTCCAAAGGAAACTAACCAACAAAGAAGCAACAAAAACCCAATGGAATCCAAATAAAAGCCGTTTGGCTAACACTTGGCGCGAATGTTCGCCCACCTTAAAATGGTGGCTATCATCATGGCTTCACTGGACCCAGGAAACTTAGACAGAGTTTGGGTACCACATGGCGCCGCGCCCTCAGAGTTGGCATTTAATTGGGAACCTTCACTCGACAAACTACTATGATTAACCCTGAACCATTCCCTAAGCGTTACCATTATGAAGCATGATTGATCATCATCGAGCATTGCCCATGACTAACCATCCATAAGCATCACTCAACCATCGTCAATCATTCATGAACATCATTCAACCACTATTATTAACCATGATTGCATTGCTGATCATCTTGGCAACCTGATTCTCCAGGGCCGCGCTCTGCCTGACAGGCACACATGGCTTCCAGCCTGGAGGATGGCAGGCCCACAATTTACAATTGGGAAAACAACATTGGGGATGCCATATGATCGTTTTAATATTGGATGATTTGGGGGTAACCCCATTTCAGGAATCATATGGTTCAAGCGCCCGAAAATGGCTGTGGCCATCCACCCCGCGCGTGTATGGAATGGAAGCAACGCAACCCATGCGAAGTCATTTCAAGCGCGCAAGGGCGCCAAAATGGATCCGTTTGATACAATATCTTTGAACCAAACTATAGGCACTGCCTGCTGAAACAGCCTGTTTTTAAGCAGCAAAACAGGTGTTTCATAATGGCAGGAAAAAACGAAGTCGTCACCTCCCGTCTCCCAATGGGAACTCTGGGGCTGGGCCGCTGTTGATCCGAGGGACTCGCAGGCTCCGAGGGAAGCTGCTCTGTGGATTCGCCGCCTGCGGCCGCCCGGGTTTCCCGTCTGTTCCGTGGCAGTACACACCAACAACTTGGATCCCGTCGTGGGACACGGACGTGTCTGAAAGGGCAGGCATCCATGATCATCCATTTGAGCCCATCTGTATGTTTAGTTTACATCTCTATCTGACAAGATTACCCACTTACTACCTGTCTATTGTGTTTGGCTAGGTTTGTTTGCCAATTAACCTGCCATTTGTTTGTTTAGCTATGGATGCATTTCGGACAAGGTTGCAAGTGGAACCTTTGCGCCAAAACTCCCCGGAACCTTCCCGGAACCTTCTGGAACCTTTGCGCCAGATCCCTCCAGAACCTTCCCGGAACTTTCTGGAACCTTTGCGCCAGAACTCCCCACAACCTTCCCGGAACCTTCTGGAACCTTTGTGTCACACCTCCCCGGAATAACCTCCAGAACTTCCCCAAACCTTCCCGGAACCTTCTGGAACCTTTGCACCAGATCCCTCCAGAACCTTCCCGGAACTTTCTGGAACCTTTGCACCAACTCCCCGGAACCTTCGGGAACCTTCCGGAACCTTTGCGCCAGATCCCTCCGCAACCTTCCAGAATTTTCCGGAACCTTTGCACCAGAACTCCCCGGAACCTTCCCGGAACCTTCTGGAACCTTTGCGCCAGAACTCCCCGGAACCTTCCCGGAACCTTCTGGAACCTTTGTGCCAGAACTCCCCGGAACCTTCCCGGGACCTTCCCGGAACCTTCTGGAACCTTTGCGCCAGAACTCCCCGGAACCTTCCTGGAACCTTCCGGAACCTTGCGTGGCAAACTCCCCGGAACCTTCCGTAACCCTGCGGAACCTTCCGGAACCTGCCCTACCATCTGCACCGGAACTCGCCGGAACCTTCCGGAACTTTCCGGAATTTTAACTGCACCGCAACTCCCCGGAACCTTCCGGAACCTCTGGAACCCCGGGAACCTGAGCCTGGAAGCTGCACCGGCTCACACCGGAGCTTAATTGCGCTGAAGACCCCATAAGCTTACGCTGTTGGGGAATTATCAACGAAAACCCTCGTTATCAACCAACTATAATAAAAGCCCAACCTCTTTTGTAGTCCCCCCTTTTCAAAAAGAACATAAATTGAACAACCAACATTTACTGTCGCTAGTGGCCCCGAAAAAATCTAACCAAACCGTTCACCCATGGTTTTTGCCGGCTGCCATGCTGCAAGTTCCTAGAAACCCAAAACCGCAAACACAAGCTGTCCCGACAGGGTCTTCCCGATGATCGGGATATTGGATCAGTTGGACGCCCCTCTTAAACCTGCTAAGTCGACGGGAACAAAATGCGCCATTGCCCCTAAGACATAGACCAATTTCAGATGGCCGATATGCTAAACCTGATCTCAACTTATCTCAGTTATAAACCAGGTGTTCCCAAAGATCCATGACTGGTTGCGCGTACCCCAAAGCCAGTTATTCCTATAATCAAAAGGATTGGCTGGCTATCCCACCCCAAATGATTGCTGATTTATTGCTGACCAGCATGTCAAAATAGAGCAAGTAATTAATGGCATGTGCGAATGTATAGCCACATATATGATTATATGTGATTATATATGCATATAACCAACCAACCAGCAGAAGCCAACCAAGCAAGCAAACAACCAACCAATCAGGGGGGTCATGAAAGGATCAACAAAACCTTGGTTGACTATTATGACAAGATTGTCGGCGCAATTGCTGATATGATTCAACCACGGCATCGCTTTTTTCACCAAACATGGGTCTCGGTTTGGACGCCGCGGTCGCAGCGGGCTGCCTCGAAAGAGCATGAGGGACAAAAAACTGATTCTGTGTGGGAAATTCCACCAGGCTCGCAGTGAGGTATGGGCGTCTCTCCAAATCAGGACACCCCATCGTTTACTACTATAAGTGATGGTAACCCTCAGCTACTAAGAAACCACCATTTGCACATACATGGGTATTTCTCAAAATATGGGTACCCAAAATCATATAAAACCATCTTTTGTTTAACCATTTTAACTTCTGATTGGTAAGTGGTTCATAAGCGGTTCCAAAATATGACCAATAGTGGTACACAGTGGTTAAATTGATACTTGGCGGTTAAGTGATGGTTGGTTAATGAGTTTTATTAATGATTACTATTACTATTGGTTCAGTGACGGTGAAGCTATGGCTGATGGATGTTGACAATAATCTGGTTGGTGGTTGAACCAAACCCTATGAAAAATATGGTTTTCAACCTGTATACCATTTCGATGAATAGCAAGAAAACACCAGAACCAGGAAGCTTTGTCTCGATAGTCAGCGACATTCTATTTGGATCTACTTGGTATTGCCCTTTTGTTGCGAACCCGTGGGAGTCATACATCATCAAACATCTTAATCTTGATAATCTTGGGGATCAAAACCCATTCTGCAGTTTCAGCTGCCTGCTCTGGACCAGGCTCGGCATCCTCTACCTGCCATCATGCCGATGTACAGGATCAACGCCGCTCTTGACAAATTAGAACACAAAAAAAAGTATACGGGCCAACAAAGTGCATACATAACTCCTTTGGAAAATCTGTAGTATCTTTGCACAAATAATTTAGCTGACGCTGGAGAACAAAGATGTAAACCAGCCCGTTAGATCTTGAGACCCACCCTGTGACAAAGAATGTTTTCACTGTTTTGACCTTGGAACCCGGACACTGCTCGATCCCCTCATCACGCAAAGTACTGACACTTTGCGTCATCAAATTTTAGAGATGTTGTCGACGCTGTCAACGTTGTCAAAAAACACACCAAAAAACACGATGATCTACTGTTCCTGGTTCCCATTTGTCGGCTCAAACCTTCTCTTCCTCTGGCCGGTCGACGGCCTCAACCTGACGCACGCCGGAGCAATGTATCAATATAAATGTGGAGGCGCGGTCACAAAAAGGCCATTTGGTCCGATGGGAAACTGCTAGACCAACCAGTTCGCATCATACTTGATTTTTGACTATTGGCTGCAAAGGTCCTTCCACATGCGGACTGGTCAAGAGGCGCTAAACACGTCAACACTTAACAAGTCGGAACAAGACCCACGATTCTATGCATGCTTCTGCCTGCCATCAATCCACAGTGCATCAACATCAAAGTACGGCTGCAATCAAACTCTGCTTGGCTGAAACCAAGATGGGCTCAAGATGGGTCGGACGTGGTTGGATTTGAAATGACTTACTGCTTAATGGTTTCAGATATGTCTGTTTTCATCAATATTTGGAACGCTTGCTTGAACGCAGCCAAGAAACCTCTCCCTCCAGCCAGGACTGGCGATTCATCACGGCTACTTTCGAGCCTCGAAAACCCTGCAGTAATGGCCTTGTAGTCTGTTTTCGCTTCTGCGCTTGCTTCCGCAGTACTTGCGCGACCACAGTTTTAGCTTATGCAGCCTCATCTCGCTTTGGTTTTTTTACGCGAAACTTAAGCCTCGGCCATTGAAAAAAAGAATGCCCAAGTCAATGATGAAAGCAAATCCCTACAAGGCAAGCCATTGCAAGGCACTCGACATTTTTGTTCTCGCATGGGAAAAACATCAAATGTCAAGTGCGCAGGGCCCCCCCCGCCAATATCTTCTTTGGAGCATCGCGGTCAAGGACGCCCACCTTCATGACTCCTGTTGTCTTCTCTCAGCTACATTCCTTGCTCTCCATCAGCAAATTAAGCACTTTCTGCTTGGCTGCCGCTGCTGCGTCCATTCTCCCACACTGCTGCGCAAACAGCATGCGTTCCATGTAATGAGTCGCGCTGCAAAAGTCTCTATCATCCAACATCATCTCCATCATCCAACAGACCTGTTGAGGCCAGAAAACCGCAACTCCTTGTCTGTCCAGCTTGAAACACTCTCCAAGAGTTCGGCCGCACAGTTCGGGCTGAGATGGTGGAAGACTGACCGGCAGCTGTCAAGGGCCCTCAAGGCGTGTTTGCAAAGGTCAAGTTCCAAGTCTTTTGAACAAAGCACAGACAACAGGCCCTTGGTCATGGGGAGTCTTAACTGTCGGACGCCAGATGCCATCAGAGAAAACCATAAGCATCTCGAAACTCCTCCAGCAACGGAGCGATAGTGCTGCATGATGACCTTCACCAGTGACACAAAAGAGTTCATTCAATGACAGTGATGGTCAAGTAATTACAATGAGTGATTGGAGCGCACACATCTGCACACAAGAAGGCTGATCAAGGTCCAAAAAGCCTCCACGCAGTGAAGGGTCATCTCAGGACAAATTGCATGCCATATGTGAAGGCCATCGTACCAGACGCGATACCCTGGCAGCGTGTGGCCAATTTCCAGGAACAAGACTGGCCAAACTTCTGGCCAATATCTGCATGGAAACACTCTGTCCAAAGAGGATTGTGAATTGGACTTGCACAGCATTGCTGGATTAAAGGAGCATTGAACGTGATGAAGATACCAAACGCTACATGAACCTATTTGCCAACGCTATGTAATCCTACGAAGGCAAATCTTCTGTGGCTGGCAGATTTCAATTTGACCAAAGCACAGTCTCAACCCTGGGAACAACTCTCAATCCACGATGTCCAGGCCTTGGACACCTTCTGGCGCATCACGTTTCATTTCCAGGGGTCTGTTGGTGGAGGGTTGAAACGCCAAGCCCAAAAGGAAAATTGCAAGATTGCTACGAAAAAAATTATGATATGGACGATGCACTCAAGGCTTGTGTACAAAGAGGTTGGCCACTTGTCTCGGGGTGCTTTGGCCGCTTCTCCCGTCGCACAAGGGTGACAGTACTTACTCTTTTGTGAGAACTAATCTCATGTTCCAACTTAATTTGTTAAGGTACGAAGGATACACTCACAGGGCGCGGCAAAGCCAGCAGCACATTGCAAGGGCATACTCACAGGGCGCGGCAAAGCCAGCAGCACACTGCGAGAGCAACTGTACGGCACCTCTTCTTGCAGCTTTGGTTCCTAGCAAGGAGCGGCCAAAATGGCCAAACAACACCTGAACTGATCAAGGTCGGCTCAACAAGGGTCGGATCTATTTCTGGCAATTGCTGCGATTTCAACTTTTGCTTGGATCGAAAATTCCTATCATGTCCAAGGCCGATTGCCAATTGTGAAGTTCCAGGCTCTTCGTGAACACGTCTGCTGCCTGTTGTTCTGTAGGACAGTGCTGAATGCTTATATGGTCCTTGAACATTAATCTTGCGCGTTTTACCAAGATGTCTTAGGCGAGCACTGTATCCGTTGCGGATTACCTGGATCGTGGCAGTGTTGCCCAGATGGCATGTTAAAGGGATTTGTGTACCAAGCAATTGTGACATGAACTCTTGTGCAGGGATTGCATCACTGAACAACGCACCAGCCAACGCAATGGCTTCCGCTTCTGTCGTCCAACGGCTACAAGCTGTGAGACGCTTGGATTGAAACGTTATAGGAAAGAAAGAACCTCCACCAGCAATGGCGAGCAATGATCCTGATGTGGAATATCCGTGGTCTACCTTTGAGGCATGATCAGCATCCGTGAACAACCACAATTCCCATTGTGCATCTGGGTCAAGTTTCAATCTCATCCTATAGTGCTTTGTTCCGCGTAGATAGCAAAATACCCTAAACAACCTTCTGTCATCATTCTTACTCCACTTGGTACTTCGTTTGCTGAGTTCATTCAATGCGTGTAGCAAATCTGGTCTGCTAAGCCTCGCAAGCCAATAAGCTTTCATGAGTACCCGGGCGGCTGAACTAGCAAGATTACCTGAACTATCCCAATCATCAATAGAAAGTGTACTTTCATCAAGATACGGGGTTGGGGCCTTCTTGAACCCTTTGAAGTCCTTGCACTCCTGTTCGTACAACTTGCAGGCAACTTCTGCAAAGTCATGCATGTCTAGCTGCACTTCCCCATCCTGAATCAAGTGAGTTCTACCTAGAACTTTTGAGACGTCCTGTGGAGGTTCAAACTGAAGACGCTTCTCCAATTCTGACCAGAAAAGTTGATGGTTTTCACATGGTCCTGACACAACCACGTCATCAACGTACAATGTGACCAACAGGCCCCACTTCTTGATGATGAAATTGGACGGAAACAACGCTGACACTTCACCATTCATTTGCGTCATCAAGCTTTTGAACTTCAAACCCCGGTGCCCCCCTGACTCGGGGTGCCCGTACAGCGACTTGCGCAGCTTGGCGCAAGGTCTGCGCATCCATTTGAGGTGATCTGGGATCAATTCATCTGGGAGCTCGATGTACGTGTCATGTTCTGTTTGAAGATCACTTTGGATATAAGCTTTGATAACATCGGATTGAATTGTTTTGTTTCCTCTCTTCAGTCCAAAAGCCAAATTGATGTTAAGCCCAGCAATTGTAGTAGGGATGATTTTGATCTCTTGGAATTCACTTGCAAGACCAAACTCCTCTCTTGCATTGTTGCCAAGAAAAACTATTCTAGCTTTTCGTCTCTTGTCTTCCTCTGATTCTGCATGCTTCCAACTCATGATTGTCATGAGCTTCCCGATTGCAATCTTTGTTCCTGACTTCCTAGCTTTGTGTTCGAGCTCGTGCCTCTGGACCACATTCTTGTAGTCCCATGTCCCCGCATCTATCAAGCCTTGAGCTTCCTTCTTAGCTTCACTGAGTGCTGCGGGGTCCTCCTTCCAGACCTTCTTATCAATCAACTCATAAATGCTAATAGGAATCCCTTCAAGCTCACCTTCTCTTGGAAGCACTGGATTTTCAGCGATTGGCTCGCAACTCATACAAGGAACGGACTTGTGATACAACTCGGGGAACAATGACGCAATGATACCTTCACACATTTGTGTTGGATGGAACGCTGACTTCGGTGTCTTTGGTCCGCACAAGCGTTCATGTTTGCGGCTACGGTCAGAGGTTTTGGTCCTAAGGCTGCGAACTAGACTGTCATCTGTTGATGCTACTATCCATGGCTTAAACGATTTGCCTCCTACCATGCAACCATTGAAGTGCGCAAGCTGAAAGCTGTTGGAGTTGAAGAAATCTTGAAGCTCTGGAATCTGCCAGCCGGAACATCCTGTTGGCCATTCGAAGTGAACCCTGCCACCACGCCTAAGGATAATTTCGGACAAGTGGAAGAAAACTTCAAGAGTTTCTTACTTTTCAGCCTTTTCAACATTAGCTTCTTACGGCATGCTGGACCTAACTTCTTGCAAGCGACCTGATTCTGCAATTCAAGGATAATTGACTCATCCCTTCGTTGAACTTGGTTCTTAACATCTTCAGCCGATTGGGCATGAACCCTTTCTGCATTCTGGATGGTTTCAGCCAACACTCTTTGGTGAATGGTTTCTGCTGCCTCTGCTAAAGTTTGGCTTCTTACGTCACTAGCAACACGGGCACTAACATCTTGGACATGTTCCCTGGATGCTCTGGCCATGTCTTGGACTAGATGTTGATGACGTGATTCAGCTTCAGCAATGGCTTCACTCCTGGCTGCTTGGCTGGAAACCCTCCGAACTTCATCAACTACTTGGCGATGTCTTAACTCTGCTTCTGCAATTGTGGCAACCGTATCGGCAAACTGTTGAGCTGATTCCGGACTGATTCCTACATGAATGGATCTGGCATCGACTGACCTAGCGTCGACAAAGGTTGCACTCTGCGCCTGCGCACGCAAAACCCTTGCCCTTGACCTGGATTGGGATTGGCAAAATCTTGGACCCTACCTACCCTATTCAATCGATTCTCATCCTCATCCAATTCATATAGGACTAGTCTACCAGCTTCCAATCCTGACACATCACTGGCACCATCCGAAGCTTGATAAGGACCTAAAGACCTCGACCTACAGTTTGCTGCCCTGTGTTCATCCCTAGCTCTTGGAACTAAGTCATGGTGTCTAGTTGGCTGAGATTCCTCCCCAACTGAGCTCACCAAGGATTGGTCAACGGCTGCAACTGCCACACGCAATTCACTAGAACCACTGGATGGCTGATTTGTTGACATTGCGTCTTTTGTTTGATCTCTCTACTCACGCTCCCTTCTACTTGCAATCCCCTTTCACTTACAAACCTTTACCAAACCTGATGGGACTCCTTTTGGCTTCACCTCACGATCCAGTTGACCACCAGCTTGATCACGCAACTGCCGAATGATCTCCTCTTTGTGAGTTGCAATGCCAAAATCGCGACTGACCTCAATTGCAAAGACCCCAGACTCCCGGCACCGCCGAACAACCTCCTTCTGGCCGTCGACCGCAGCTACCGCACTAAGTTCTTTTGCAAGATCTGCCTTCTGATCGCGATTGTAAAAAACAAAGATCACAGGAATTACTGCTGCCAATTCGCTCTGAACCAAAGCCTCAAGGTACTCACCGCTTGAAGCCCTCCCGATGAAGGAACACGCGCAAAAGGAAAACCCGCTCGTCTGAAGCTCAAAGATGAATGACAATGTTTCCCGCTCGATTGAATCTTTAGATGAAAGTCGCTCCGGAAAAATCACCGTCTTATACAGATCAAGAGCCACGCAACCCTTCAAGGACTCAAACAAATCGTTCACCGAATCAAGGGAAAATTCGCCTTGCTCGTCCCAAAATGCAACTTTGTTGACAATCAAACTTCCTGGAATCCACTTCGGCAAATCGAAAACCGCTTGATCGACACCACGTGACACTTCTCTCAACCGCTTCACGGAGATATAGTCACTTGCAGCCCCACCAGTTTCGATCACCTCCTCGCTCACTGAAACCTCTTCTTCCGATGAAATCTCTTCAACAAAGGCACTGTCGGGAAAATCAACCAATTGCACCGATGATGAAGGACCCACTTTCCGAGAAGGTTTCGCCGGTTGATGCTTAGCACTAGCGCCCAGCATAGGCACAGCAACAACCCCGGAACTTGAAGATGACGAAGGATTCTGCGGCGAAGGCCCCGGACCTGAAGAAGTTTGAGTCGCGTCCACGTTACTCAAGATGTTCCCCAACTGATCGCTGAAGCCCTGTGCAAATTGCCTCCGAAGTTTCTGGCGCTTCGCACTCTTACCGCCCCTCGGCCTCGGACGCCTCGTATGCATTCACTAGCCGACGCGATCAACCAAGTGTACCGAGAAAACTCAAATACCAAAGGATCGGCTGAGGACTTCAGGAATGGCACCGCGCGGGAGAGGGCGAAAATGTAAAATATGAAAAGGGATAAATATGAAGGGGGGACAAGCCAGTACGGCTGATAACCCAATGAAAACAGGCGCAAAGGCTAATGTGGTAAAGAAACCCCAAACGAAACAACCTAGCGGGAGCCCCGCGGGCTTCTTTCTACCTTGAGCCAAAATGTCGTAGGGACCACCGTGAGGATGACTATACATGGTAATAACCCTGCGTTTTAGCTGGATTATTTCTGTGACTACAACAAGTCATTCCAAGATTTTGCAGTAGCGACCTTGAACCCTGAGCGAAAGTCAAAGAACGCACATCTTCGGGGTCCAGATTCCACACCTTTAGCGCGGGAATGAGTCGTTGTAGCTCTTGAATACTGCACCCGCAACTACCACTACAGAAAATCATTGGCATTTTTGCTTTCCGGGTTGTGCTGAGTCTACTGCTTGCGGAAAGGGATAACCTCCTGCAACATCTGGGAATAGCACAATTGCAGCCCAGTAGCGAGAGATCCTCAAAGTGGCGTTGCAAGATGTTGGAAATCTCATCTCGAGTCTTGCGTGCGATTGGCAGACTTTCCAAGTATTCTCTCACGATTTCAACATTCTTCCACATGTTACCTGAGCAATCGCACAACAAATGTGGCCAAAAAGAGTGCCGATGTGCCAAATGCCTAGCTTGAAGAGGGAATGCATCGTGCATATATGGTAAGTAAGCATCAACAAGGCTGAGACCCTGAAATGGACATTCACCAAGCCATGTAAGCCATGTATGAAATTCTCCACGGAGGGACAAACACGGAGAAACAAAAAATATGATAGATCATGTATAATATACATAATACGTATATAATATCTTATGTATAATCACACTCTGTAATTACGTGGGTACAACAAACCGAGCCACTAAGCATTGGCAAATCCTCCGGACTTGCTTCCTCCAACACCTTTCGAATTTCGTCGCGGGTGGATAGCAACATACGTTCGATCTTCACCTGACAGCATCAGGGTGTTTGACACACAGCTCACGTGCATGGTGTCCACCCCCACCAACGGTTTCCCTTCTATGAGGTTGCAAGTCTCCATCAACGGTGTCCCAATCATTCCTTGCCCTCTTGAAAATCATGGTGTTTTGTGATTTTGTGTGGGTGTTCTTGAAATATGGGAAACACTCCTATATGTAAATGGACATCTAGCGGGCCTATGTTTTTGGTTGGTCGGGAATACCTGTTGTGAACAGCCTCCCAAGGTTTGGGTTGAAAACTTGCCGAGACTGCTGCGTGGTCAGCTCACTGCGCTACCATTGCACCTTGCTCGCAGGCATCAAAATTGCACCCACTGATTTCGCTTGGAGAGAGCTCCCGTCCTGACCTAAGGCATGAGCCGCAGGGACTCATGAACCAGGAATCTCCTTGGCAAATTCCTGAAAATGAAAACCGGCCAATCACAGAAAAGAATATCTTGCCTTTCTGCAAGTTAGGAGCTGCAGACTTTGGCTACGACTGCAGGAATTGTGATTCAGACACTAGAATTCCGTTGAAGGGTTCAAGGCAGTTTGCACATTACAAGACGGCCAAACGTTTCGAGTCTGCTTCTTTGCCGACTTGTTCGATTACAACTCCTGTAAACATGTGAAACATATTGAAGCGCCAAAGCTTCACTACGAAAACCGGTTGCAAACATGAAATGTATCCGGGTTTGTCTACGCCCTCGTATGTAAGCATACACCTCACATCAGAGTGCCTTAACTTTCTATGACATGAGATGATCAGGTGGACTCTCGTCTGTGGGACCTGGCAATGAAGCAATTCGCATAGACATCAGAAATCCAACGCCCAACTGTGGATTGAATCCTGAGATGTCCTGTGAAAAATCCACATCTCAGGAACAGACCCAGTGCATATTTCCTTTCGAAGCGAACGATCGCCTTCCACACATCTCTTTGGGTCGTCCATTTGGGGTTGTAAACATCCACCAACCTTGGCGCAAGCAAATGCGTAGATGTATATCTGTAGATGTCCATGGTGAAATGCGCTGACACCGCTGGCCCTTGCTTTCAACTGATGGAAGCCCGCCTGGGTTTGAGTTTCCCCTCCTTTTGGAGCTTCATTGAATTGCGCATCCAACGGAGAGCAGCAAGACCTTCCTTGCCCAGAAGCCGCAGCATCAAAATTTTTGAGACACACCTTATTGCATGTAAATAAGTGGAATAAGAGCTCCGCGAAAGATTTGGTTTAAAAGATTTGGTTTTCGACCTTTTTCAGGGTCCCAAAATGCTTGCGAAGAGTCTGTTTGGTTCTGACCAGATCCGTCCAAGACTTCACGAAGCCAATGATGCACTTGATCACGAGCACTCTCAGGCGTCAGATCACCGTGAACGTTCAGAGCCTGAATCATCTCCAAATCAGCAAAAAGGATATGAGTGTGAGACAGCCCAAACAGAGCATACATCTGATCAGCAGATTTGATTCCGCTCCACCAAAGAGACACCTACCGTCACTGCTGGCCTCCACGTGCGTGAAGAAGAAGTTGATGGCAAGAGGATGCGAACTGCAGAGAGGCTGTCAAGAGACTCAAGGGAATCAACTTGCATCAGTGGGAATCTACCTGTGAAGAGGCTGCACACTTTGGTGAAATCAATATTTGGCTAAGTCCATCAACTAGGTGCTCAAAATGATCCTTTCCGCTGGTGGGGAGAAACCGTCAAACCCACGGTGATCCATACCCAGCAAGGGACGGTAAGTAGCTCAGCGGCCTCTTCCCCAGATCCGGCAAGAAGTTGGCCACGAATTCCGCCACACGTCGCAGTCCGCCAGCGCGGTCTGCTTGCAGAGTGTAGCAGTTGATGAGAACCACAAAGCGAAGCATCCTCCAGGAACTGCTTCAAGGCTGTGAAGGTCGCAAAAAGGGAGAAGTATTTAACCAAAAAAATGGCTGTTCTATGTAGAGATTCGCTACTACCACTATCAGCCGAGTTCAGATGAAAGCTGAGGGATGTTTTCAATGTAATACAGATGGACCTTGTGGAAAGAGAGGTAATACAGATGGACCTTGCGGAAATAGCGAGAGACATCAGTCTCTTGTTGCTTAGGTATCAACATGTCCCATGACCACCACTCAACAAAACCAAGAACCAGTGCTAATACGAAATAAGGAAATCAAGTTGGCACTATTTGTGTTGGACAATGAAGTTGGTTGAACCACAAGGATCAGTCCTGCAGTTTCGAGCGATTCGATGACATACTGCGGACGTTGCAATGTCAATCTCATCTCCTCGGGTATCCAACTGTCCAGGTGCATCCACTACCACGACATCGTCGGACAGCATCATGGGCCGAAGCTGTCGCCTCAGCTATGGCAGCTGTGATGCACTCGAGCCAAATCATCAGCTTAGTTGGGTTAAGCCATGACCAAGGTGGCTGTTAGGTTATGGCTTGTGGCTATGGCAGCTGGGTAGAAGTGCTGTCCCTTTCAAGTGTGTCGTTCTGGAAATTCCATGCTTTAGTGCAAACTTGAATCGATGGACCATCCGGCTGCCAACAAAACAAATCCCATACTTGCAGTAATTCCATGATTTTGCTGCACGGTCTTACTTGCAGTATTGCAGTACATGTGCATGGTTTTGCTGAATGGTCTGCCTATCCATTCATGGTGAATCAACGCTAACCAACAACGACAGCAGCAAAAACAACAACAACAACAACAACAACAACAACAACAACAACAACAAGGATATTCAATGATTACGTACGTATGAAGATGCCGGAGAGTGATGGATGGTGGCCATGTCAAAGTTTTTGTGCTTCAGCATCGAGCTTGTCCTCCTTCCAGCTGTACTGCAAGGATTTGCTTGGCATTGTGTTGATACAGGCTACTCAAAAGGTGACTATGTCCATCAAGGCAACGACAACAACGACAACAACGACAACAACGACAACAACGACAACAACGACAACAACGACAACAACGACAACAACGACAACAACGACAACAACAGTTCAACAACAACAACAACAACAACAACAACAACCACAACGACAACGACAACGACAACAACGACAACAACGACAACAACAACAACAACAACAACAACAACAACAACAACAACAACAACAACAAGGATATTCAATGATTACGTACGTATGAAGATGCCGGAGAGTGATGGATGGTGGCCATGTCAAAGTTTTTGTGCTTCAGCATCGAGCTTGTCCTCCTTCCAGCTGTACTGCAAGGATTTGCTTGGCATTGTGTTGATACAGGCTACTCAAAAGGTGACTATGTCCATCAAGGTATGTGATGAAGGCAGAGCTGTATGAGTAAGATACGGGCCACCAGGCAAGAAAGAACCGAGCAGCTGTATGAGAAAGATGCAACCATGTGAACCATGTGAACCATGTGAACCATGTGAACCATGTGAACCATGCGAACCATGTGAGCCATCTCCAAAACCTGCAGGAGAATACCATAATTGATTGTATTGATCCACTAAAAATCAGGTCACAACAAGCCTCAGAAAATGATGAACCAATAGCTTGGTCTTCAAGACTGCTTGGCTCTAATCTGGAGGAAAGTGCCTCTGCACCAAATGACCGAGTGACGTTTCGGATCTCGTCTTGTTGTGTCCGATCGTGAAGCCTTCCATCGGCTCTTTCGCTTCCTAACAGAGTTGGGCAGGTGGCACATTCAAAATCCAGGACTGACGTTAGAATGCTGGAAACACTGAACTGATCGGACTCAGATTGCTTCGGGCTTTGTCAGTCAACCGTGTGTGATTCGAAATTGGCCGCCGACTCGAAAGCTTTGGACTCAGAACTCAAGATGGACTAACTCGTGGATACTACATTCTTAGATTGGACACTGCATCCACCATAACACCATACGCATATGCAGAGAGAATAGCATACACGAAGGTGCATGTGCTGTTTCCGAATACAATTCCAGATACATACATCTATATACATACAGATACTCGTTTTAGAAAAGAGATGGGAAAGCCGGCTGCTTCTTAATTGACATGCAACCTTTTCAGAACCCATCTGCAAAGACGCAACTCACTTTCCGAATGGCAACGCACATTTTCATACGTTTTCAGTATGCTCGGTGTCGGAGAACACGCAATGACTGGCATTGAAGCAACTGCACAACAGCTCTTTCTGCACTCAGACCATCCTACAGCCTGGGACAAACCCTTGCCAGCAGGTGGCTCCTACCTTTTTGCAAGCCTACCCAGACCCCTATTTGATCCTAGTTGTACAGTAGACAACTCAGACTTCATGAAAGCCTACCAGCCGCATTTAGTAGATGTATCAAAAAACAGATCATCCAAAGTCATCCAACCCTCTTTAACAACCAAAGAGACCCTGCACTTAAAATGCACCAGGCCGTCCTTCCCGACACCTCGGCATCCAAGACTCCCACACCGTATGATTAAAACCATCAACATCCCGAAGCTGCTGGATCAACTCACGTCCTGCACAGCTGCAGTGAATGATCTCTGCTCCATGTGGCGATTGCATCAGATGGATTGTGGTAGACCTACATCATCGGATTTGAGAATTGCATATCCAAGGTTCACATAAGTATGTTGACTGAGTTACATGTATATTGAGTTCATGTAAATATCTATAACTATTGGCACAGATGTTTGCACATATAATCCAGCAGATTTACACAAGAAAGTACAGGTATACTGTGAAGACCCTGCCGTTAGTTCATTGAATATTGCGATATTTGAACTCTAGATACGTCAATGAGCAATGGGTGATCATGGCTACTTCTCTAGCCCTAAATGGCCATGAAAAATTTATCTGCCAGTCATGGGTTGAGCCGTGTCGTGCCTGCAAGGGTGTGCATGAAGCAGGTTTTTCCAGCACCAGTGCTGCCCATCAAAAGAATGACATTCTTTCCACTCGCCGCCTTCCTTGGTGCTTCATGATGAGCCGTGACCAGCTGGTCTTGCCAGGATGCTATTGGTTGATCGATGATGGAATTCTCAGGTCATTGATGATAACCTAAATATTGCTAAACCTGAATATATTGCAATTCAGGTCGTTGATAACAGCAATTCTCAGGTTGGCAATTTGGGCGGTTAGCAACCTATACTAAATATTGCTAACCGCCCAAACGATCATGAACCAACAGAGTTGCAGCTGGTTCGCTATCGTTCGATTTCTGCAATTTTGGGTACACAATTTATGCCGAGCGGCACAGCATCCGTGGAATCCTCGATGACCTTCGCGAGGCAATCCAGATCCTGCTGCCGGATGGAGGAGTGGTAAGGGCATCTGTCCCCATAAGCTGCACTCAGCTCACACGTACATAACACTCTGGTAAACCAATCTGGATGTTAAAAATTCATAAAAATCACCAGTTTCAATAGGTAAACCAGCTATAAATGGTGGATCTTCCAACCAACCAGGTCCATTTACCAGAGAGTCAAAACAATCAAAGGGCCAATGGACAGCTGAGGCATTCTTGAAGATTGTTTTGGCCATGTCAACCAACCAGTGGATGTGCATCTCCTCTGGAGAAACCACCAAGAGTCATCAAAGTCGTCAATTCAGCGTTTCTTGATCATACGCCCAACATTAATATTCCTCATTTGTTCCTTAAACTGCCACTGTTATGTGGAGGTTTCCCAAAAAAGGGGTACCCCGAAATCGTCCCGTATCGATCATTGTTAGCAAATTGTTAGCAATAAGCCATCCATTTTTTCGGGGTTGTCTACTGCAAGAAACCCTCATATATAGTTGCTCAAGTATTCTCTTCCACAGCCAAGCTTCCAATCCCTTTGGCTTAGAGCACTCCGCCACTTGCCGAGGAGAACGCTCAGCCAAAAGGTGAACATGGTCGAGATCATCCGCCAACCTTGGCGAATTTGAGGCAAGAAAATGATTTCCAAAAGTACAAAAACACATGTTTTTGACAAAAAATATTGTACTTCATCCCTAAAACTATGACTCTTAGGAATCGTTGGAATGATTGCGTGTTGGAATGGCTGGACGGTAGTACACCATCGGTGGACCCATCGGAGCTTTTCAAAGATCCACTGGATCAATTTGCCTTTGCAACTCCACAAGGCAGAACTTTCTCGATGATTCGCAAGGTGCTTGAATCATTTGTAGCAAATGCTTCGGGCTGCTGGTATCCTTTGAAAATGTGAAGCAGTGTGCAGCACTGATCGATCTCAAGGAACGGAGATGATGCTCGACTTTCCAGATCCTTGGCGCGTGGCTCCGACCGCTCCAAACCTCTGGAATCCCAAGACCTTGTCCGACGATTGGCTCGTTGGTTATTTTTGGGAATTCCCAGCACGCTGCAGGTTTGTAAGCCATTGATCAATCAAGGAAAATCAACTGAACCTTTCCATAGCCCAGTTGAAGGTCAAAGAACACTATGTCAGCTGTGACAACAAAATCAACAGACTTCCGCTCTGGGCCTGTGGAGTCACTGCCCGCACGACGACTTGTGCAGGGGAATCCCTCCGTGGCGGAGAGAAAGGTAGGAAGATGGCCTTGCAAGGTGCCACCCCACAAAGTCTCGCTGAGGCTTGGGGAATGAAAGTTTCAGAAACTGCCGGCTGTAGACTGGTCAAGAAAATTGGCTTGCTTGTTAGGGTGGTAGATTTGCATCTTTGTAAGGACTACATGACCTGGTGTTGCCCATCAGTGCAGGTTAGAACGATTTGACTGAGTTGCACCAAGGTCATGGCAAATCGTGCGTCATTCCTCGTGCGCTGCACACAGCCATGAACAAAGACACGCCGAATTCCTACCTGCACAGGACTCGCAGCAGCAGTATCCACGTCCATATCCACCGGGCTCGATTGTGCTTGAGCAAGCTGTGCCACCTGCAAGCAAAAGCCGCGAAGTCTTCAAGTGCTGAGTTCTGCAACTGTTTCATAGAAACCAATTCTTGAGAAGCAGTCTGATACTTTTTCTTCATGGGGTTGAGCCCTCAACATGAGCCTGATGCATGTTTGTCCTAAATCTCAAAAGCTGGAACTAGGCTGCAATTCAGCTGGGGAAAAGTCATGCTCTTGGAGTCTTAAACTGCAGCAGTTCCGCCACACATCTCACCATCATGTGAGATTCACTACTCTAGAACATGTTCTCCGAAAACGTTGGACGCATCTCTGTGCTCAGTAGTAGAAAGGAAAGAAGCCAATGGAAAGCTTCTGACTTAAAGTGCGTCCGACCAGGTCTGGCAAAGAAACTGGGAGCTTAAAGGAAATGGGTACAACTGTATAACTATCACAGTATCAGTGACAATGCAACAAGCTGATGTCCCTTTTGAGGCATACTTACGTGCTGCACACAGCCACGAACAAAGACACGCCGAATTCCTACCTGCACAGGACTCGCAGCAGCAGTATCCACGTCCATATCCACCGGGCTCGATTGTGCTTGAGCAAGCTGTGCCACCTGCAAGCAAAAGCCGCGAAGTCTTCAAGTGCTGAGTTCTGCAACTGTTTCATAGAAACCAATTCTTGAGAAGCAGTCTGATACTTTTTCTTCATGGGGTTGAGCCCTCAACATGAGCCTGATGCATGTTTGTCCTAAATCTCAAAAGCTGGAACTAGGCTGCAATTCAGCTGGGGAAAAGTCATGCTCTTGGAGTCTTAAACTGCAGCAGTTCCGCCACACATCTCACCACCATGTGAGATTCACTACTCTAGAACATGTTCTCCGAAAACGTTGGACGCATCTCTGTGCTCATTAGTAGAAAGGAAAGAAGCCAATGGAAAGCTTCTGACTTAAAGTGCGTCCGACCAGGTCTGGCAAAGAAACTGGGAGCTTAAAGGAAATGGGTACAACTGTATAACTATCACAGTATCAGTGACAATGCAACAAGCTGATGTCCCTTTTGAGGCATACTTACGTGCTGCACACAGCCACGAACAAAGACACGCCGAATTCCTACCTGCACAGGACTCGCAGCAGCAGTATCCACGTCCATATCCACCGGGCTCGATTGTGCTTGAGCAAGCTGTGCCACCTGCAAGCAAAAGCCGCGAAGTCTTCAAGTGCTGAGTTCTGCAACTGTTTCATAGAAACCAATTCTTGAGAAGCAGTCTGATACTTTTTCTTCATGGGGTTGAGCCCTCAACATGAGCCTGATGCATGTTTGTCCTAAATCTCAACAACAACAACAACAACAACAACAACAACAACAACAACAACAACAACAACAACAACAACAACAACAGCCACGAGGACGGCGACGACGACGACGACGACGACGACGACGACGACGACGACGATGATGATGATGAGGAGGAGGAGGAGGCATTTTTGACCCTCAACCATCAGAATCTGTACGAGATTAAACCATATTCAAGGCCTTGACTTGTTTGCCTTGCGGCCGGGCCCAACTTGACCTGTGAACCGTTGCCTGTTGAATCCTGTGAACAGGAAATACAATGAGATGTGACCTGGCAGCAAAGTCAGTGCAGCAACAACCACCAACCACAACCAATTCACAATGGTTCCAAACACACTTTGAACTGCTGCAACAGGGGCCCGCAATACCACCACAACCACAACCAGAACTGCAATGACCACCATCACCATCACTAGGACAATCACTGCAACAACGAGAGCAAAGTTAATGACAACAGCGGCAATACTGCAACGGCAAATGCCCAGGGCAGCAACAGCAACAGCAATGTCCACGAGAAAGACGAAGTGCATGACCCGATGTGTTTGCGAGTGTGGCTTTTCCTGGTGAAAATCTTCCACCCTCACCGCCACCGCCAGCACTAGGGCAACTGGTCTCGACGACAGCAAAATGGTGTTGTAGTACAGCCACAAATTGATCTGTCGGTAAAACAACATATGGACAAACACTGGAAGGAAGAGCAGCGGTGGCCAACTAAACATGTCTTTTGACATACCTGAAGTCATGTAGGGAATCTCAACGACATGCCGAAAGCTTTGCCTCTTGGGCATCGTCTATGGGACGCATGCTGAAACCTGGAGCCTCGACTTGCACTTTGAGTTTTGGAGATTTCTCACCATCCTGAGTCTCTAAAGCACTATCATTCACATTGGTTTAAGATTGTGACTCAGGATCAAGACATTAAGTACACGATGTTTAGTGATAGTATACGTTGTGTATCATCACCAAAGAATCTATCATAACTCAGTGTTCTTTGCTTCATCACTGGCATCACGCTCGTGCTTCCAACGAGGTAGTTTCGAAGAAGTTGACTCATCACAGGTGTGTCTGTGTGTGTGTGCACAGGCGGGTGTTCTCCAATTGATGAGCTGGACTGAATCTCAAACCTGTCGTGACTCCCTGGAGCAAAGCGATTCAGAATGGCGCAGTTATGAACCAAAGTAACTGCACCAGTTGAGAGTCCTGGTGCCACTGGTGCCATTCATTTTTCGAGTTCATCCACACTAAGTCATAAACCAAAATGAAGCAGATCAACTAGAAAAAATAATTCATCAACTCTAGTCCATCAACTCTAGTCAAGTAGATCAACCAAGACTAGGTCAACATGCCTGGTCTATCCTCTGACTCGCAAGTCGAATCGGTGACGCCTCACAAAACGCTCCCCCCGAGCTGCCTCCAGAGTTTCAGCTTCCAGAGCTTGGTCACAGCGCCCTGGAGGTGGCTGCTAGTCATCAGTCACCAGTGAGAAATAGTGCTTCATAATAAGTAGTAGTTATTAGTTGATATGATGAAACTAGTCTATATATATATAATTATATATATATATATATATATATAGAGCTATTCAAATAGGCAAATTTTAGTTTATAGTTATTAGTTGATATGTTCCAACATTATGGTTGATATGTCAACTAGTAACTATAAACTAAGATAAGTTGATAGCGCCTCACAACTTCATGATGGTGGATCATGGTTTTGATATGTTCCAACATTGAATAGCCAAGAAGTATATAGATGGTTTGCCAAATAAAGCCGCAATCGCTGCATCTCTCCGCGGGTTCAACTTTTACAGTCTTACAATAGACACAGCTGATATGGTCCATGATGGAGAAATGGAGAAATTTCTGTAGCTTTTCTGCGTTGATTTCCTTCACGACTGCTTCTGCTGCTTGCCGGTGTTCAGGGTCAGTTCGGGGAGAAAGCTGTCCATCAATGCTGTTTGTTTCACTTGGTTCTATCAGTCGTGCCTGTCATCGCTTGCATGTTTGAATACGGAAGAGTTCAATGACCTGGTGGGTTGTTTTCTGGGGATATGCTGAAATATGCTGTATATTTGTTTCAGGTGATCCAAGCAACTGCAACTACTAGCTGGCGATCAGAGCAGGACATGATAGGGCAGATGACTCTAGACGAGGCATGCAAACTGCCAAGAGCAGAAAGGTTACTCAATCATGCTTGATGATTGTCAATCATGGTTAAGGTGGCGAAGCCAGGTTCATTATGAGGGATAAACAACGACAGTACGGATACATGCACACGCAAATGACAGAGACGCAATAAATGGATTCACTCCACACTCTTCACCAGGCCAAGACTTCATAGCTTTAAGGCAGAACTAACTAAGTCATAAGCAAATGTGGGTCAAACATGGGAGCCAAGAAAACCACAGGTTTAGTTTCTTGTATGAAACCATCCAACATTTCCGAGACCAAGACCCAGTTCAACGAAGCCCGCCTTGAGTTAAAGCAGCAGGCATGGGCAGGAGCTCTAAGCCATGTGTCGATCCCCAGTGCTTCTGCACATGCGAAATCATCCTCTTTTTGTGCCCAGGTAGAACTCCGCAAGTGTCCAAATCGTCCTCTGTGAGGTTCTTCACATCCTCCATAGTATTGAAGCCACACTCGACAAACCTCTGGGCATACTTCTCAAGTCCTGCATCTTTTAAGAAGTCGAAGACCTTTTGCGCATCTCCGAGTGCATCAGACGAAAAGCTGTACCTGTCCATATCAGCCGCCGGCATCTTCATCAATGCCTGCAAAGGACTCTGACTGGAATTTCAGAGCAAACAAACAGATCATGGCTTTCAAAAGAAGAGGTATGACCTTGCAAACTACAGAGATGTTCCTATCCCCATTCCTGCACCCTGACAACAAAACACAAGCTTCAAGCAAGATGAATCACTACAAACAAAACGTCGTCCTTCACACTTGCGGTGTGCGATTCAAAAATTCTTAAATCCACAACAAAAATGGACAGGCAGCAAGCCTTGAAATCATTGTAACCCGCGTCCACAAGTTCTTGCCGGTATTCCGTCAAATCCAACACCGACAAGACTTGCTCCCAGGAATCCATGGCTAAACCGTTTCAACCAACAGAATCGAAGCCGATCAAAACATGCAACGCAAGCTTTGAGCCAACGTGCATCGAGAGACCAAGTTGAGGTTGCCACAAAAAATGGCTCTTCTGATCCCAAAGTCTTGACAAACGGATGTGATATGAATCGTTGGCATCCAAGCAACTTAGGCGTTGGATCACAACACATTTGGACTCCCGCACACTCTCGAACACTGCTTGGGAATTGCACAGCTTGCTTGGGAAGTGGCTGCCAGTGAAGCCATAAACCAAAACGAAGACTCTATCCCTCCCTTCAACCGCATCTGCAAGCAATAACTAGCCTGGCAACACCTTTCAGACCATCTTACAGTGAGACTAGAGCCCCAGTGACATATTTGCCTCGATTATAGTTTCTCTTTTGTTTGTGATCATGAACCGCTGCCACTGCGCTCCTTCCAACTACGGCACCTACTACGTTCAAGCCTAGCTACCAAAAATAGCTAGAGTCAGCTGTAAAACATATCAGGGATTGCCATATGATTTCGGAACCAACTGGATGTTCACTAAAGGCTAGTTGCACACATCAGACCTGGATGGACGGTTTTCATGTCAGCATCAGTGCACTCTACCTGGTTTAATGGTCAGTACTTGCACAAGCGATTGTGATGGAACTATCACAACTGTTTATTGGATGCTGGAGAACTGGCTCATTAGGCTGAAGATGAAGCTGATAAGCCGGTTCCAAGCAATCTCAGCCGCTCCTGTGCCAACCATACCCTGCTCTGCCAATCAACCAGCTGCTAGTCCGCAAGATGTTGTGAGCGTGTACCGCCGTCGACCGGCCTGTGGAACCGGTGAGCGGCCCCAGTATAAGTATACATAATATACATATATGCATGGTTTATCATCCCTCAATGCCTATAGATCCACTCATACCATGAACATGTTCTCCCATCAGCTAGTGAGATCACTGATGTCCGTTCATCAGCCCATGAAGATGTCAGCCCATGATCCCCACCTACCACACTGTCAAAACTTCACCGCGGCAGCCGAGAGCTTTTTTCACAAGCAATGCTGAAGCTCTTCAGCTATAGAGCCTCCCTGGACTACAGCCTCCGGACGCTATCTCAAAGCCTCTAGGCACACATTCCTGCGACAAGGACCAACAGCAACTCAGGTGGTGCTGCCATGACTGTCATAGATATGGTATGGTAATGGAGGTCAATTGTTATAGTAGATATATGTGGTTCTGGCAATGGTACCATGGTACTACAATGGCTGATAAAGATTAGCTGTCCACCTACGTTCCCATGGAAAGCCGTTTTTCCAAACCGTTGGTGCCAGGCACCGTAGCGCCCCATATGAGGCAAACATCAAACAATCAGGAGTCCATCCATGAAATGATGCAACCACACCCAGGTAGGACATTTTTGGTCGAATGCTTCTGTTCAGCGCGCAAGAATTAGTGTTAAACATCTCTTTCTTTTGGCTATATGGCTATTCCTGCTG
>VSDK01011731.1:275405-295893 GCA_009767595.1 Symbiodinium kawagutii | reverse complement strand
CCTGAAAGGATTGAGACCAAACAACTGGTGGTCAGCATCATCAAACAAGAATAGAGAGCATGCTACCAAGTGAAAGTTGATAAGCACCAATGAATTCCCAGCATTAAGCCTAGATACACCTTCGAACCAAGGCAGTTCTGGTAGCGGAGCCGGTTTGGGTCCATTGCACAGCGCAACCTTGGATGGAGAAACCCAGAAACCTAATGACCAGTCCCAAGCTTCCTGCACTCCTACAAAATGGCCAAGCAACCAAGAACTCGACGCTTCGCCTGGTGCTTTCTGTCGGTGTTTGCGCCAACAGAATTTCACAAAGCGCCAAGTACTGCTGCTTCTTGGCCGGCTTGACAGCTTTCAGAGCTCGTGGCTGCTTCGGAAACGCAGCCATCAAATCCAAGAATCGTCGTGGGAAAGCCAAATCAGGCTCTTGAATCAAGAACTCATCTGAAGCAAATCGCTTCGTCAACATCACCACGTCATGTGGGTGATCTTCAAAGCGCTGGGCCATTCGCCCACTCGAGCGGATCTTGATATTGGCTGGCAAGCCTTGCGGGATGATAGACCCCAAACAACACAAAGGAAGAGAATGAACATGAATGCTGGTTGTCAGCTGAGTGGCAATGGCGGCGCAAAGCTATGAATGAATGAAGGCCGGAGCTGTCTTCCTTGAGGCCTCCTGAAAACACCACAGGGGCTGTTTCAAACCTCAGCAGGCTTTTGATTCAAGAGGAAGATTGCAGGCCAATTCTAACTCATCAAGTGTTCAAATTTGAAATTGCACACTCCCAACATCACGCAAACCCAATCAAACAAAGTTCAAACTCAGTTCCCTAAGGAAACCCATTGCGAAAGAAATTAGATGAACGATGCGTGGTCGCCACTGCTGCCAAAAAACCAGCCTCGCCAGTCTCGCACACTATCGATGTAGGAGACCTTGACCTTGCAATCTTTGCCAAGCCAGGACTGAATGCCAATGCGATTCATCATGTACTCGATCTTCCTGGGTGGAGCCGCGAAACATCGTCTCAAACTTCTGGAATACAATGCTTCTGAAACAGAATGCTAAAATGGATTCAATATGATTCAATGCATTGCCCTACACATCTACTTGATCAAGGCTCTCGCACAAATCCACCTCATCTGCCAGGATGTCGCAGTATCTCATTGCAGTGGCCAGGATACCGAAAAGCTGATCTCAGTTGAAGTGCGCACCCAGCACAACTCATTGTCGTTGTGCCGGGAAAGCAAACAAAGGAACAAAGCTTTGCAAGAGCCATTCACCAACAATCAGAGCTAGCTTAAACACAAAGTCCAAGTCACCAAGGGCATTGTGGGTATGCCCCACTCTGCTGAACAGTGCGGCGCAGAGATCGAATTTTCCAGTGCATGTGGTGTAAGTAGCCCACTTCAGCAGACTGTTGTTCTTATTCTCCCGCACGCAATTATCAGCCTTAGATTTTGAAGCAAACCTGTTATCAGCCTTAGATTTTGAAGCACTCCTGGAATCTGTGGAAACCAAAGGAATCTGTCCATGATACTCCAATGATGCTTCCAATGCATGAGCTTGAATCATTTCATCGTTTGATCAACAAAGTAAATCCACTTGACAGAATCTGTGGAAACCAAAGGAATCTGTCCACGATACTCCAAATGAATCCAATGAAGCTTCCAAGACATGAGCTTGAATCTTTTCATCGTTTGATCAACAAAGTAAATCCACTTGACAGAATCTGTGGAAACCAAAGGAATCTGTCCACGATACTCCAAATGAATCCAATGAAGCTTCCAAGACATGAGCTTGAATCTTTTCATCGTTTGATTAACAAATTGAATCCACTTGTCATTGAATGAATCTATGGACACCGAAGGAATCTGTCAATGATGCTTCCAATGCATGAGCTTGAATCTTTTCATCGTTTGATCAACAAATTGAATCCACTTGAATGAATCTGTGGAAACCAAAGGAATCTGCCCACGATCATGCCAAATGAATCCAAATGGTGCTTGCAATACATGAGCTTGAATCTTTTCATCGTTTGATCAACGGGCCCAAGGCACCCACACCAAGCATTGCTTGGGTGCAGGCTGATTGCGTGCCTTGCATTCTTCCATGACGTGCTCCACTGTTCTGGTCAGGCATTCCAACACGGTCGAAGCATCGGATGGCAATTGGGGACTCATCACGTAGAGGTGGAGCAAAGCATTGTGCGCCCTTAGTTCAATGATGTTCAATGAAAGGCAATTTCGTGGCCAGATTGAGCTGGACAAAATGCACAGCTTGGTGAACCACAGCCAGATTGACATGTGGGAGTTTCTCAAAATAGGGGACCCCACAAAAATGGTTGATATTGGATGCTTTGAGGGTACCCCTATTTTGAGAAACGCCCATGTTTGAATCACAGCTAGATTTCGCCGAGGCTCCAGATCCCTTGCACTTTGAACCTGGGACGCTGCAATGGAGCCTGGCTCTTCGTGACTCTGCCACCCCTCGCCCGAGGCACAGACCACTTGCTCTGGTCCATGCCATCCTGAGACAATCAGATGACTGCCAATGGATCAACCAACAGGCAGTTACCATCACCAACAGCAACTGCATTGCAGGAGTCAAACTCCTCCTTCCAATGAAGCCGAGAATCGACATGGAAAGTCAAGGCATTGCCCTCATAGGCCAATGGATTCTGAGCCTGAATGCAAAGCTAAACAAAAGCCCCATGGGCTTCGCTGGCTTTATATACATTGGAGAAGACTATTGATATGCCCTCATAGGCCAATGGATTCTGAGTCTGAATGCAAAGCTAATCACACAAGATTGAAGAGCCCCATGGGCTTCGCTGGCTTTACATTGGAGAAGACTATTGATATGCCCTCATAGGCCAATGGATTCTGAGCCTGAATGCAAAGCTAATCACACAAGATTGAAGAGCCCCATGGGCTTCGCTGGCTTTGCATTGGAGAGGACGATTGATAGCCAAGCAACAGCCAAGAAGTCTTCCAAAGCGCGGTCTGCGCCAATTTGGCGGATGTGGTCCCGGTAGACCTTTGCGAGATCGAACCGGACTTGCGGTTCCTGAGTTTGGGCCGAGCTGCACCCTGTTACAAACCTTTTTTGAAGGTCTACGTTGGTCCTGTGGTATACTTGCTCCAAATGAAATTAGACAAGAGCTCGAGCATGGAACCCTGTCCTCTTTGCAGCCCAGTATCTCTTGCTCGCCTGAATTCTTCTTTCAGGTCTGAGCATGTATCGCAGCAGCCGTGGGTGGACGGCGCAAGGAATTTCAAGGTCCCACTCCAGATGTCACGGTATGTTCTCCAGAACAAGGCGTACCTTGAATGGGAGGAAGAGACGCAAATCATTCATCTTGAAAAGAAGAAAGAAACAAGGCCCAATGAATTCAAACATGTAATGCAACTGAGATGCGAGATCTCTTCAGTGCGTCCCATTTGATAGTACAACATGCGGATCGTCCCGGGTGACAACCATCTCGTTGGGAGTGAGGCCACTGTGGCATCCCAATTGGTCTCGATTGCCCTCAAGGAATTTGAAAGAGAAAAAACCATCTGACATGAACTGATGAGTATACCGAATCTGTCAAGCAAACTGAACCACATTACAGCACTTTATCCTGACGGTAGTCTGGTATCTAAGATTTTGGTCTGCTGTGATTTGTTGAAGCTTGGTCTGAGTTCCTGACTCCGTGAAGTAGGAGTCCATTCCTAAGAGATGCATTCGCAACTCTTGGTCAGATTCCAAAGTCTCCTTTGGCACGATCAGGTCAGATCCATCATCGATTGATGAATCGCTGTCGCCTGTGGTGGAAATGTTGCCAAATGTTGCCCAATGAGCGCAATCAAAAAGCAACATGTGAGTAAGGTGATGACAGGTGTCTTAATTCGATTGTCCAATAAATGTTCGATATGCCCCACCTTCATCTTCATACCCTTTCCCCTGCTCACCAATGACAACGGTCAGCTTCTCTGCTTCCATTTTCCTAGGACGGCCTCCACGAGCGAACCTGAATCCAGGCTTCGGTGTTTGAATGATTAAAACTCATTCCCAACGACATCCTACGATATCATGATCACCCATCTTGATTACTTGAGTCCAAGAAGCTTGTCTGGAAGCATCCCCCCAGCTTTCATATAGACAGAAAGGAGGAATTGGTTGACGAGCCGTGTTTTCGTGCAAGGCTTTGGCTTTACCTTGGGAAGAGCAAACATAATCAGCATCAACAAACTCATTTGCCTCAGCATTGTTACACTGGCATTGGTCAAGCTATGGCATCTTGAAAGAAAAAAGAAACTGAATAATAGTGAAGGTACAAAGCCCCATCTCTTGTAGCGGCGGTCTACGCGACCTTCACTCACTCTGAGAGCACGTTCGTTGCCAAGCCCCATGGCTGCAATGACACACTTGGTCCCCATCCTTTGGCCAAGCAAGCACTGCAACTTTCCTTTGCCGCCCATCTGTTTCAAGTATTCATCTTGGATGTGCTTTTTCATTCCCCAAAACACTCGAAGAAATTCAAGCAACGCAGGCTTGATAGTGGCAAGTTTGGAATAGCACTTCTCCCTGTGACAACGGCAGCATGACTTGGCAATCAATGAGTCGATGCGCAGGCCACTAGCACCTGACGACCCAAACCTTGGATAAACAGCCATATGTGTTCCAACTGATTCAAAGAACATTGCAATGTAGCCCCAAGAAATCACATGGTTTCAGCAACAGCCTCAAGAAAAAGTTCTGAAATGAATCAATGGTCAAGTAATCAGCTGAGATGCTTGACTCGGTCCTTGGCCTTTGCCAAAAGCCTCCTCTGGGTCCCATTGTAGTTGGGCCGCTTTCCTTGAAAAGAAATCACATGGTTTCAGCAACAGCCTCAAGAAAAAGTTCTGAAATGAATCAATGGTCAAGTAATCAGCTGAGATGCTTGACTCGGTCCTTGGCCTTTGCCAAAAGCCTCCTCTGGGTCCCATTGTAGTTGGGCCGCTTTCCTTGAAGGCACAGAGAAATTCATCCCAAGCGCAAGGGAACTAATTGAAAACAAAACGCACCCTCCCCAATGATGGTGAACACCAAAAGTTGAACGCTTGACCACAAACAAGCTTCTGCCTGCCAAGGATTTTCTTTCTTGAGGATGCCCAGAAACTATGGATTCTGCTGACCGCTGGAATGCTAAGATGCTTTCCAACGTCAAATCAACGTCAACCATCGAAGCGACAGATTGCTCCACTGCAGGAGCAGCTTGGCTTGCAGCATGGGGGCCGGCATCAGTGCTGACATCCGTGCTGGCCTTTGAAACGCTTTGCAACCACAACTTCCTCGCTGACATCGGCGTTGATGAAGCTGATGGCGATTGACTTGCAGGCTGTGAAACTTGTGAAACTACTGCTGACGGCTGCACAGCTTGTGAAACTACTGCTGACGGCTGCACGGCTTGCGAAGATGATGCTGATGGTGAGCGCGCAGGCTGCAGTGGCTGCTGCTCTTGCACACAGTTCGCAATGAACCTCGAAAATTCTATCGAATGACTTCAGCACATACAGTTTGGATTTTGCGCAAACTGCTTGGCACATTGGAGTACTGGGTTTCTTTGAGCTAGATGATTTGCAAGCAAGGGACTGCTTCCGGAGCTGCTGAGAGACACTCATCCAAACCACCAAAACGATGAGCCTAGAGAACATCCTCAAGCCCAGGTGTACATTGCTGATGGAGCTCCGTGCTCGCACTTTGGCGAGACAGAAATGCAAAATTGCCTTAAGGCCTTAAGGATCCTTAAGGTAATTAGCTCTGGGTACGAAACCTGTTTGCATTCGATGGTTGCAGGCTGGTTCCAAATACAAATCAGCAGTGGTGGTCTGAAAAGAGACATGGAAAGTTGTTTGAGGTAGTTAATTAGTCAGTTCTGTGTGTGAATCCTGCTGCTATTCGGCGGCCACAGGCTAATCCCATGTATCAACAAGGTTGTTTTCACCTGTGGGGCTGTACTGCGCAGCATGGGTGATATTTTTTGCTCTTAGTTCTAAGTTTATAGTTTATGATAGGTGGTTAGTATAGTTGAGTAGTGTAGCAAAGTCTCATTATCTTATTTAACGAGTTTATTACAGTTCAATTGTTTGCAACATACAAATCACCTGCACATGAGCATTGAGCACGAACCTGCTGGCGTGAGAAAGTTGAATCTTGATCCTGAAGGCGGAACATGCTTGGCACTCGGTGAGCTAGAACGATTCCCATTATGGTTCAAGACTGATCCCCCTATACATTTCAATCTGTTTTTTCAAGTATGGGTGAAGTTTGAACCATAGCTTCTGGAAGGATGGCGCAACATTTGAGCGCCGCACTGATCCATTGGAAGATGAACCTTGGCATGTTGCTGCCATGATGACTCGACTGCCATGACTATTCCGTGACATCATTGGCTGGGGTGACATCATTTGGTGGGGTTTTCCACTTTGAAACTGTTCTCACTCTTCGATTGAAGGTTGTCCCTTACTTAGTTTGAAGCGTTTTCAAGATCCAAGAGCCATTTCTTGAGAGGTTGTCAGACCGGATTGCGTTGTCATCACATGCTGATTCCTGGGCATGCCCACCATCCAGAGAAGGCAGTGACGTGAGTCCGGTCCTGCAGCCAGCTGCGGTGGGAGATGAACCAGTTGCTGGATCACTGCTTGACAAAGACCTAGCGGCCTGAGCTGTTTACTGAGGACTCGGCACACAGCTATATTAACATTGGCTGAATCATACCTTCATTGATAAGCTATTCGTTCAAGCGCAAGCTCTTGCGCTCAAACTTGTAAAAAGCTGTCCATTGAGGGCGGTCCTCAAGAAGGGAACACCATTGCCATTGCCTCAGACGGATGAATTATCATGATTTGGTTGGACTGTCTTTGCACCTTTCAACAAGTCTCCAAATGAATCACTGAATTTGTAAAGGAACTAAAGGACAATGATCAAGTCAAATCAAATCAAGCTGAGTCCTCGACAAGGGATGACCAGGAGTAGTGATAGAGAGTGAGCAGGAGAAAAGCTATCCGGCCGTGCAGCCAAACCAAACGGTACAACCCAGAATCAAAACACCTGGCAGCAACCCATGGGACCTGGATGTCACTAAATGAGACCCAGTTGCTACCAAATGAGCTTTGATACATTTTATAACTTGTAGGTCCAGAAATATGATGATGTAGACGGCCAACGAAAAGCTGATACCTTTTAAAATCTGCAGGTCCAGACATATCATGATTTAGGCCGCTAAAGAAAACCTGATTAAATTCATAATTTGCAAGTATGACTCTCGTTATGAAGAATGTTTGAGTGTCACAATGTGAGCTCTTCGCAAACCATTGCATGTCATGGAACCAGACTGTGGACAGGATTCTTTCATGGCTCACTGTATCTCAAACGGCCGACTTAGGAGGTGTGTCAGCCCGAAAGCGGAATCCTGGAAGTTGTCATGAACAAGGCCATGAATGCCATGAGTGCCCGGTTTGTGCGCGAACTGCACCAGATTTTGGACGTTTTACAGTACCCAATGGCAGCTGCGAATGAGCAGATGACATTGATCAGGGTGCTGATTTTGCGCGGCGAGGGCCCATCATTTTGTGCGGGCTATGACTTCAAAGATGCCAGCAACAACCGGGCAAACCAACCTTTTCTGCAACATGCCTTGAGTGGGGTGATCAAGAAACTCAGAGAGACCCTTGGGAGTGAGTTGAGTGGTCCAAGTTTCTGTAGAACTGTGACTGTCTACATGATTGGCTTCACGAAGGTCATGTGAGACCATGGATATTTCCATGAAAGATTTCTCTTGATGTGCTTGTGTCAATTTTGACAGCGCCACACATCTTCATGCTTTTACCTCACTGGATTTCCCCACTTTCGATGTGATCATGTGTGGCTGGGGCACCGCCACGTATTCCCCTTCAATAATAGTCCTCATCAGTTGACATGCTGATCCAAGTTGGCGCTTCAGGATCCCACAACCAGTGGTTTGTGGCGTCAATGGTCCTGCTGTGGGTGGAGGGATGAGTTTGGCCTTGGCCGGGGACTTGCGTGTTGGTTCCAAGCAGAAGGCTCGCTTCCTACCCACCTTTGTGAAGTTGGGCTTGGGAGGACACCAGGGACCACACAGTCGTCCAATGGGTGGTGAAGCGTATGGTCGCCACAAGAGTCGGGGAAGATCGAACTGGAACCACAAGTGGATTCGGATAGTTGTTCCAATATGTTCCTATAACAGTTGTATGATGTCATATAAAGTTATGTAGTTGTATACATGTTTCTTTTCGGTAAGGTATATGGTTAGGATCTCCATATCTTATATTCCCAGAAGCAGAAGCTACATTTCAGTGATGGCAACGTAACGAACATCGGGGGATCATAGTTAGATCAGCGGAACGCGATCAGTGATTTGATCATGGACCTCATGATCCGTGTGCATAAACGACCGATGGCACTACAATAAATAGTTTGTAGTTTGGCTTCAAATAAACATAGGTGAGGGTCTTTATTATTGTGTATATCCAATGATCAATAAGAATCACAATGATAAACACCTTAATAAACACCACAGATTTGTTCTGGTGAAGTGCAAATCACAAGAATCATCCATGTTTTGCACTTCAATCACTGAAAGGTTGTTGTAATGGTACTGTGGCTGCTTGGCCACCGGGCGAATCTACAGATACATGATGCCTGCTTGGGTAATCATGACAACAGGTGATAAACGATGTAGTTGAATGTTGTTTGGGTATCCCAAAGCCATTGTAGAAAGGCGACACATCAACTGACACCGGTGGTTTCTTGAAATAGGGGTACCCCAAGTATCATCCAGTTTATAAACCATTGGTAGTAATTACTCAACCACCCGTGTTTAGAGGGGTTCCCTATTTCAAAACAAAAAAACTCGCATTGACCATTAATTAACCATTGTCAAGTCTTAGAAACCCATGACATGACAATTCTCCCATGTCCGTGACCACTTTGACTCCCTGATACCGTGGATTCTGATCCCTGCCAGGGGGACCTCCCACGCAGGAGGTGAGCTGGGCACCAGCTATTTCCTTCCCCGGCTCGTGGGACGTGGACGTGCTGCAGCTGCACTGCTGACTGGGAAGGAAATCTCCACGGAGCAAGCGGAGCAGTGGGGGTTGCTGAACGAGGTGCGGGGGGGGTTGTCTGCACGTTGCGTAACGTGGATGAAAAAAAATCATGGAGATTTAAGCGTAGTTTATGGCATGGGTCCTTCGAGGGCGTCGCGCGCTGTCCTCGTTTTTTGCTGGGGTTGGGGTTGGGGTGGGGTTGGGGTTGGGGTGGGGTGTGATAACGTTCGTCACACGTTGCATCCGCTGCACATGCTATACGTCCTGCTACATCATGCTACGTCATGGTACGTCATGGTTGGGTTGGGGTGGGGTTGGGGTTGGGTGGGGTGTGATAATGTTCATCACACGTTGCATCCGCTGCACATGTGCTACGTCATGCTACGTCATGGTACGTCATGGTTGGGTTGGGGTGGGGTTGGGGTGTGATAACGTTCGTCACACGTTGCATCCGCTGCACATGCTATACGTCATGCTACGTCATGGTGCGTCATGGTTGGGTTGGGGTGGGGTGTGATAACGTTCGTCACACGTTGCATGCGCTGCACATGCTATACGTCATGCTACGTCATGCTACGTCATGGTACGTCATGGTTGGGTTGGGGTGGGGTTGGGGTTGGGGTGGGGTGTGATAACATTCGTCACACGTTGCATCCGCTGCACATGCTATACGTCCTGCTACGTCATGCTACGTCATGGTACGTCATGGTTGGGTTGGGGTGGGGTTGGGGTGTGATAACGTTCGTCACACGTTGCATCCGCTGCACGTGCTATACGTTATGCTACGTCATGCTACGTCATGGCACGTCAATGGCGCATCCTGGACCGAGCAAATGGCATGGACCAGTTGCGCAAGGCATTGGAGAAGAAGTACTGCAGAAAGTGACTCAAAAAAAACTTCTTTTGGCGCACGCTCTTGAGACACCCCGAAATGAAAATGGTCCGAAACTCAGATCTTAACACAAGTTGTGCGTCAAAAACGCGCGACGCCCTGGCAGGACCCATCCCTAGTTTATTTGTAGATGAAAGTGGTTATAACGGTTATAAGTTATACTTCGTATCATCTGCATTTTTTATTTTTAGCAAGTAGCTGCATAGTTGCACCATCTACAGAGTAGTTATTCTGAAAAAGTACGCACACATTTGTAGATGCAGATGGTGGAAAACTGTAGATATGCTGTACTTAGACGTGGAAGTTTGGATGGAACATGGGTAAAAAAACAAAAAGCACCAGCAAGTCCCAGGTTGATGTTCTACGTGTATTTAGACGCACTGTGGCAGTCATGCCCTCATCAATTTCTGTCAAGCTATGCAAAGCCCTGAATGTTTCAGCTCCGGGTGGTCAAGTGTTGGGAACTTCCCTCGGAGTCCATACGGTAAAGCAGTACAAGTAGGGCCTCATCCTCCAAACGGTTCAACTCATAGTGTAAGTATTGGATGTACTGGAGCACATACAATAGATACCCCCTAGTATTGGATAACCATCTTTTGTGGAGCAGTCATTGGGTACTGTAAGTGTTGGACTACCCAGTGACCGGTCATTTAGTCCGATGCCAGCGATTCTTCAGTCAGTGAGCGGGGCGGTGTTACCAGCAAGCTACAGCTTGCATGGCGAGACAAGCAACGATGATATGGGGTCATGTGTAGTCCAGATCAGCTTTGGATTTCTGAACATCAGCAGTAATGAAGCTCCCTGCTGGCTGTTGTCGGGTACTCCCGCAAGCTGTTATTGACCGTCAGTGGTCAAGCCACGATGAGCAGGTATTTAATGATATTGAAATTGAGTTATTTTTGACAGTTATACTGACTGGCTTAGTTGTGTTCCATGATGATATCATTTGTTAGTAGCTATAGGTTACACAGCTTTGTGTAGAATTAAATAACCCCTTATTGTTGTAGAAATGAACCCATGATAAGTCGACCAACGATGCGTTGGAGCCACCATTTCCTGGGACATTTGGAGGGGTTGCACCGGCGAAGGTTGTGGAGGAATCTGAACTCGCTGCCTGTTGCCGAAAGCATGCGAAGGAACGTGTCCTGGGCCAGGTTCAGCTTGGCGTGGGGATGCAGCCTCCAACGTTGGTGATGGTATTTGCCAGGTGTAGGATGTTCCGAGGTTTTCATCCAAATATGAAATGGATTGAAATGGCATGATCTAATCATATTTATTCCATCTAATCATACTTAATCTGAAAGATAGCATTGGTCATGTTCAATCATACAGAGATTTTAACCACCCAGAACCCATGTCTTTCGGAGGGATGCAGGGCTTCTTCTGGCGAAACGGCCGCCCTGGTGAGGAGCTTCTGGCGCTGTCACCGAAAGGCTTGCGCTTGACCAAGTGGCTCCTGAACCACTCGCAGGAAGGTCGATGCAGACATTGGAAGGGGAGGTAGGCCAATAGGTAGGACAGTGGTAGGCCAGTAGTAGGCCGGTAGTGGGCCAGTGAGGTTCACAACTTTCCAATTTTGTGCTTCCAAGGAGGTGACGTCGGATGGATCCATCTAGATTTCCAAGCAGAAATTTACAGAAACTGGCTGGTGGTTTCAAACATTGTTTATTTTCCCTAGTAATCATTAACACAGGGCTGGTTGACTAATATTTTTCATAGGGGTTGAAACCACCAACTAGGAAAGGATCGTTTTTTTAGGCCCCAAAAAATGCACAGCAGTCCTGCATGTCGAGTCACTGTGGATGGCTTCATTGCTTCATCTAGTCTAATCTGTTTGTTTGATCTGATCTGGTTGTCTATCTAAATCTACGTATAAGCACTGGCTTTGGCCATTTCTGAAACTATGCAACCCAAGATCAGCCAGGTATTGGCAATTCAATATGAAAGCATATTCCTTTTTTGAAGGGAAAAAGGTAATTCAACAAGGAACCACCGCGCGGGTTGCCGGCAATGTTGTGAGGAGCTGTCCTTGAGTGCTGCGTTGGACAGGGAGGACTTGGCCCAGTCCTACATGGTTGCAGACGCGGAAAGCCAAGAGGTCGGAAGAGCACACATTCAGCGCTTCCAAGGTACTTCCAAGTTGTGATATCCATGGAGCTCACCACGGATTCTGATGCTCCCTGCAGAACTCACATATTCAGCTAGGAATCTTTGACTTGCTACAGAGTGGTAGCTGTGAATCAGTATTTGTAACCTGCCTAGCTGCCTAACTATGGTGATATCTATAACTTGCCCCAGTTGTGAAACCACTGAGCTATCTTCGGACCACCACTCTGTACATGAAGATTTTGTGCTCAGCATTGGTCGATGATTGGTTGACCTGGTGCTTTGTCGGCAGCCACACGTGCTGCTTTGATTTCAAGACGGCAACTTGCCACGCAAAAGGCCGGCAGCCTGGTGTAAGTGGTGCTGTGGTCTATGTAGGGTAGGGTATGAAGAGGTTCCCAGGCTGGCGCTTGATTCTACAGGTACCAGGCAAATGTTGTGTCCAGGTCATCCGCCCATAGGGGGAGGTCATCCACCTCGTCAACTGGGATCGTTAGATGGTCAGAACGCTACTACAAGTCATATGAATGTTGACTGTGGCTTCTGGATGCTCATGGCATGTTCACAACCAGTTTGGGTTACATGTTTGGTGGCTTGAAACGTGCACACGACTTGTTAAGTTTCTTGTATGTATGGATGATGATGCTTGAGAATGAGAGCCGGGGCAAGCAGCAGAAATGATGAAACTCAGACTGCAGAAAATCGGAGAGCGCCAGCGACTGGTATCAAGAAAGATCAGGTAGCAACTACTTTGGAGAGATACTGTATCTTGGGTAGTAATATGATGGGTATACTTGCTACTTATTGGTGTTGAAAGTCCACATGCGCACAGGTTGGATCCCAACGCTCTGCAAGTATTTGCTTCCCCATGTCGGACATGATCAGACCACAAGATCTTCATGCGCATGAAACAAATAGACCCAAACCGGAGTGGCATGGCAGCACTGAAGTATTAGGAACTAGATACATGTGACGCATTTGTATAAGCATACAGCATACATATGTTAAAAGAACCCTCGGTTTTTTATGATGAAATTGTTGAATGTTGATGGGCCAAAACAGTTTCCCGTATCATAGCTAGCCTTAATGGTACATCCAGATAAAGTAACCGGGCCATACTGGCAATGGTAGATCATCCATCAACTCCTACATTCATGCCATCTAAATCCATTTGGTATTGATTAATGGTAGATCCATCTCAATCTTCATTTGATGGTAAATGGATTGATTCAAATTGCTGGTAAATTTTCCATACATTTTGCATCAGACCCCTACATTTGATGGTAAATCCCCAGCCATTTATGGTGACCGATGGTGGTCTTGGACCCCCCATGGCCAGCTGCGTGGTCCAGCACCAGGAAACCTGGTGCCGGGCCGGCCCAAGTCACCTGGAAATCAGGCCCCAACGACCCGAAGCACTGGAGATGTGGGTATTGCGTTTGGACACCGGAACAAACATGATGGTTATATGACGGTTTATGATGGTTATGTGATTATATGATGGTTATATGATGGTTGTATGATGGTTGTGTGATGGTTACATGATGGTTATGTGATGGTTATATGATGGTTATATGATGGTTATATGTGTTTCTCAATTCTCAAGTCATAGGGGTGCCCCCGGTCATCATCCAATCTTAGTCATTTACAGAAGTAAACCAAGCATTCTTGGGGGTTCATGATTTTGAGGAACCATCATATGAATTCGTATTGGGGACACCACCCAGTTACATGCATTATCAGTGGTTGATTGGGTTGTGTTCGCAGTATAATTCACTACTGATGGCTGGAGCCCCATCAACAAAATCGCACTGCTAAGTTTGGTTGTGAAGATTGAATTGTGTGTCTCCATATACATTCAGTGGACTAGGCGCTGCCCCCTATCCATGGGCAACCCCACAGCTAAATAGGTGTATATGGGATTATATGGGTTTATGTGTAATACCATAGGAGGGAAAAAGTAGACACCCCTGAATAATAAACCCCCAGAGATAAGAGATCATTTCAATTGTTTTTAAATTGATTTCAAAAAGGGGGGTTCCAGGCTTGTGGGGGGTACCCTTTGTGAGCTCCTAAAAAGTTGTTTTTTTAATGAATTTTAAAAGGCGGGTAATAAAGAAAAAAACATAGACTTTTTGGGAAATCTAAGCCCATTAGCCATGAGAAGCAATTGGATTGATAAGGGTTTTCAATTAAAACTAATTTAAAACTAAAGGAAAAAGCAAAAACAAAAATCCTAGGGATCCAGAGGGGTTTGATTAACTAGGGGGGATTTTTGGCTGTACTTATCTTATTTGGGGGTGAAATCAGCACCTAATTAACTTTAGTAAGGGCCAGGGTCCAGGGTTGAGGAGGGGTTTGATTAACAAGGGGGGTTTTATTAATCCTGACTTGACATTATGTATATATTGTTTGGCGCTACTTTGAGCAGATGCTGGGGATGCAAACGATTGATATTCGGTTTACCATCACTTTGGCAAAAGAGCTGACATCCCAACTGCTAGAAGGAATAATCAAATCAACGTAGTTAGGTTAGGGAAGTGGTGACGTCACACCGGAGATTCTGGATGTTTCATTTGAGGACAATGAGATGTCCGGCACCACATTGGGCATCTACGCCGTTGTCCACAAAATTAGACATCCTAAGTCAACGAGAAAAGAGTATTCTTGCTGAGAGATCCATGAGTTTCTCCGAGGGATGTGTGCGTGTGTCACGTTCAAATCCAGAGTCCGTAGAGCTGTGAAGAGCAATAGCTTGAGATGGAGATGTGAAATCTTGAACAGCCACAGGTGCGATGAATGTGAGGCAGAATATCGTTCAAGTTGGGCTGGTCCGTCCTCTCCAGGTGTAAGGTTGTCCAACCATTCAAGAGGTTCTCAGCTGAACCAGTGAAACAACAAAGATGCCCAGTTGGATGGCCATTGTAATATGTTAAAGGGGGACAACTTGAACAAAAACCTCAAGTTGGATTTGAAGCTCTCCGGTTTTTCGTTGGTTTTGAGCTCCCACGTTCCCGGTTTCATTGCTTGGGCCCCTGGCATCCCCTGACTGTTTCTAGGGGCGCCGCCAGGAGGATGCCGCATCGGATGTTTCTGAAGCAACTTATTGCAGTCCCAGTATGAGGCTGGTGACAGGTGGTCCCCACCCCAAGGGTTGGTAAGAAACCAACAGATGGTTTCTGGTTAGTCAATGGTTGATAATGGTTATGGTCAATAATGGTTATCGTTAATGGTTATGGTTAATAACCAACAATGGTTGATAATGGTTATGGTATGTTGTGGTTAATGGTTCATGATCAGGATCGTCATAGGTGGTGAAGCATGGTGAAGCTTAATCATGGTTGATCATGGTTGATCATGGTTTTTGTTCAGTGCATCGTAAATGGTTGACACATGTCGACAATCAGGTTGGTCATGAAGGACGAATTGAAATCATGGGAAGCCAACCAGCAGGTTGAATAACTAGCCCAGCTGACAGTACAACCAAGCCAAAGCACATACGATGAAGAGCAAGGAGTTTCTGGGAGCTTGTTATTACCTGACAGTTGTTGCATAGAAGTCAGGTCTTGTTTTTTCTACAGACTGCTGCCCCCAGTTGTAAGTTGCGCGAAAGGCCATTGAACTGTACTTTGAAGTACCAGAATAGGTAATACTGTAAGTTACCCTAAGTTATAGACCACTTCATGCCAACGTAAACACCAACGTAAACACCAACGTACCCAACTTGGGGGTACCACTCTGCTGCTACTGGACTTGAAACCGACCATATCAATTCCCATTTGTATATCGACCGAGATCCTGTATGGCTGATTGTGGTCCCAGCATGTCCAAGCCACGTGTGCAAAAATGTCGGGTATTCACACTCTTGGGAGGAGCCAACATGGGTATGGCTCAAGAACAGGCTATGCAAAAGGACCAGGAAGTAATTTAAGTTGAGAATCTCCAGCACCATGCGGTACCGTTTTTACATGTTTGTACAGAAACTCGGGTTTCTACACCTGTGATCGTGACCAACTACGCGTGCCCTCACCTTGGCAGTGTAGAGAATCACATTTCATCCATGTTCATCACATGTTGCTTAGTTTATCAGTAATTCCTCACTAGTTATTCATTAATTAGCCTTTTTAGCCATGAGAAGCAAACAAGTGGTAAACAATTAGCCACAGCCTTTTTTTAAACAAATCCTGCTTGCAGCCAGTTAAGTGTTTGAAAGACTGTTTGACAGTTATTTGTTACAGCCAGTGTTGGTTGTTTGACATGTTTGTTTTTGTTTATCTTTCATCCACTCCCTGAATTCGGCACCAGTTTCCGCCAAGCCTTTTGTGTCAGGCCACGCGGAGAATTGTCGCCTGCGACTTTGCAAGGCGCAGCGTCCCGGGAATGCCCCGCAAAAGTGTTGATGGTGAATTCTGCTTGGCGGTTACCTTTAGTTGTTGATTAAACAATATTTGCTTGGCGGTTTTATACCTTTGTTGTTTTCCTTAATATGTGCGATGGTTGGTTCATTGGATGGGGCAACCACCAGCAATTGTATCATAATTCCAATGCTTCAGCGCTACGCCCACAATGGTTCGTGGTTGCTTAAACTTTATTCTGGTTGGTTATTAACATTTTGATTATTTTGCCTTGTAATTTTTAACAAATGGTTGGTTGACTAATATTTTTCATAGGAGTGGTTCAACCACCAAGCAGTATTTGAGGGATGGCACATAACCACGAACTGGCAACTGTTGATGATAAACGGTACTGGAGGATGGTCCATGACTGTCGGGATCGTCACGATCAATCACGGGCAGCCTTATGGGCTATGGGACACTATGGATTACAGCCATGAGGATACAGTGCCCGTGTAAACACCATGTCGCAGTCAGCAGCATTGAAGTACAACCAAGCGATTTAGGGTACCGGGTACATGTCATGAAATCCCCAGATGAAGGTGACAGATGATTGGTTCGCTCCAACGGAAACGGTCCATGTTACTTTCATGATGGTTTTGAAACATACGCTGTCATGGTCAAAAGTTCACAACATAGGTGAGTTGTGGCCTGCATACGTTGCAACGTCTTCGATTGTTACCAGAACGGTTTCCCCGAAATCAGAGGAGCGGCGCATCGTTGGGATGACAGTGAGTCTCTGGAGGGAGTGCCGGCTTGACACAAAGCATTTGCACAAGACTCAAATGAATCACAGGAGGATTCAATGTTAAATGGCTTAAGAATGGCTTACAACACGGTGATCATACTAAACAGATCAGACAGATCGAAGTTTGGACATGAACCCCTAGCCAAAAACCCTTCACCTCGCGACTGGGTAATTCATCCCAAACCACTCCAAACTGTCTTTATGGGAGTTTCTTAGAATAGGGGATCCGGGATGCCCCAAGTTATGGTTGGTTCATTCCTATGACTCTAAGACTATCAATGACTAATATGGGACGACTTAGGGGTCCTCTAGTTTGAGAAACACCCTCATCATTGTGCCTACCGTCAACTCTAGCTGTTTGCTTGAACAGCAATTGTCCAAACTCTTGATATGCAAGGGGATTACCACAATTGAGATATATCCATGGTTGGACGATGATGCTGTTGAATCGGCATATCCATCAAGTTCTTTTACTGTCCCATATACATGGTCCTGATTCACCAGTGTTCAGTGTCCATTGCTTATCCAAGATCTGCTAGACTCATCTAGATTCCATTTTTCAGAGGGCTCTCCTTGCAGAGGCTCTCCACGTGTGGGCTCTGCATTCTCACCAGGTCGGCTTTGCACTTGGCATGCGTGGGTTTTTTTTCATTAGGCCACCAAGATTTTGGAACATCCGCAACCCAAAGTCTGGATCACGAATACCTGAAACAAATCCAAAGACGACTTTGCATCAGTTCAAATGGCATGAAATCCATTTGTTGCATGTAGTTGGGAATAAGTTGGGATTTACCACAGGGCTTCTTTTAAATCACAGCAACATCCCAGACTCGGTGATGAGTTCGCTCAAGAATGGAGACCTGGTGGAGGAATGTCATGGTTGATCACAGTACCATTTCACAAGCCATCTAGGGCTTGTCAAATCTTTCCAATCGCCATTTGGAAGGTATCTACCATCGAGTCCTAGCATGGGATTAGATCATCCTTTATCTCAATGTGACATGATGAGAACTGATTGCACTGGTTTCATGACCTCTTGGAACGTTGATTCGTTGATCTTCATGGCAAAATAATGATTAACCATAGTTATGGTCCAACAGCGGATTGTTGCCAAAATATGGATTCCCTTTCTGAACCTTTTGAACCTGCTACTGTATAGGCTTCCGATGTCGGAATTAGCTGGTGACCAAACTGCTGCGGCGGCAACACCGGAGAACGTAGACATAGGCTTGTCATGGCTTTTCTAACTCTGAGGCTACCCCATTTTCGGAAACACCCATGGCTCATCCTGGGTCAAGGATGAAGTTGAGCAGAGAATAAAACCGTCAATGAAAATGCCACAAGAGTAAGGTTGATAATTGCATCTCACAAAGACTGTGTGGTGAAAAATCACCGCCATGAAGGCATATTTATTAGGTGACTCACCATGCAGCTGCCAAACATGCTCAGCATATTTCCGTTGGCAAATCACCGGAGGCAGAAGTGTCTACCAAGCTATGCCCCTGTGAATCGATTCACGACAAAGACCATGGTGGTTGATGGTACTGTAGATTGTGGTTGATCAGTTAATCATGGCCATGTCGGGGTTGATATACTTGACTGTACTGGTGGGGGTGATTCGGCAATCAGACATGATATTGACGCGGATATTGAAGTAGAAGCTGATGGCATCAGCACCAGCAAGCCATAAAGGATTGATCAGCACCAAGTTCATCTATGAATTGCTGTTTTTCAGCGGGCCTTATCCTTTCCGGTGCTTTCCAGCAACCCAAACATGGTGGTTTCTCAAAATATGGGACCCCTAAAATGGTTGGTTTATTAATAGATAATGACTAATATGAGATGATTTGGGGGGTCCCCTATTTTGAGAAACCACCATATACAGTAAATCTTTGGATGTCCCCGAATGCTGTAAAAGTGATCGTGTCTGAGCCAGGCGACGGGGAACTTCAAGCTGCTGACGACCAGGTGGGTCAGGCAGTCTAAGCAGTCAACAATGGTGGTTGATATGGTTGATGTGGTAGGTCAGTCATCCTTGGAATGGCTTAGACTACATGGCTTTCTTTGCGAAAAGAACCTGTTCGCTCTCAAGGGAAGAACAAGGAAGAACCAACCAAGAAAAATGCATTTTTTCAAGTGTCTTTAGGCTGCTGGGCAATTAAATCAAGCCATCTCAGGCTTGATTTGCGATGCAGGGTGACTAGGATCCATGTGCCATGCCGATGCCATAGGTTGAAGATTCATGGCATGTCATGCTCATGGTCTTGTAGCGCAGGCTGACAGCAAATTACATCTTGAGAATAATTAGCAATCGCATAATTCTAATTTGTTAAAATTTGCTAAATTACATTTTATGTACAACTACATAGATCTACATAGTATAATTAAATAATATCAAATAAAGCATAGAAAAACATAAATATATATATATATATGTGTTTATTTAATTACGGCCAATTCTGACCTTCTGCCTGGAACGCCAACGTCTTGTGCGGCCAGCCCGTCATCAGCATCATCATGATCATTATTCGTCATCATCATCATTACCACCATCATTATCTCATATTACAGCCAGGGGGCCTGGTGCATTTGATGCCATCTATACCATTATGACACGTCATATCATATTACAGCCAGGGGGCGTGGTCCATAACATCATAACAGGTTATATTATATTACAGCCAGGGGGACATAATGGATTTGATGTTATCCATAATATCATAACAAATTATATCATATTATAACCAGGGGGTCATAATAAATTTAATATTATCTATAAAATTATAACAAATTATATTAAATTATAACCAAGGAACCTGATAATTTTAATTTTATTAATAATATTTATATTAAAACTAAAAACATAATAAATTTAATATTATTTTATATTATTATAATAAATTATATTATAAAATTTTAAAAAAATTTAACTAATAAAAAATAATTATATAAATATATATATTTAAAATATATAAATATCGAAAAAAATATATATATAATTTAATTAATCTATAATAAATAACATATTTTATATAATTAAATTAAACATTATATATTTAAAATAATTAAATATAAAAAAAATAAAAATTACTTTAATATAATTATATAATTTAATATAATAATAAAATATAAATATAAATATTTTTTTTAAAATATATTATTTAATTATATATTTTTTAAATTAATAATTTTATTTTTAATATTTAAAATAATTTTTCTTATTAAAAAAAATATATATATTTTATTTTTTAATTT
>VSDK01011731.1:250449-269293 GCA_009767595.1 Symbiodinium kawagutii | reverse complement strand
TCTTTCCCATTTGGCTTTACGGCAACCCCTCTTCATATTCTCTTCGTATATAGAAAAGATCGTAGAGATTCGTAGAGTCCTTATTGCCCATGAACAGGGACCTCTTCATGTCAATTCAGCTTGAGATCAGGACGAAAGGGGCCTCGAGAAGCAAATCTATGAATGAAGGGATTATTCAAGAGTGACTATAAGAACTAAGAACCTTAAATCATGGAACAAACGCGAAAAATGATAACCTGGATTCCAGAGACTCAGTTTTTCTTAGTATTAGATTGGTTCAGATTGCTATTGATCAGCGTCTTGCCAGAATGCCGGTAAACGCAGCACAGTCCGGAACGACATTCCAGCGGAGCTCCTCAGTTCTAGGTCTCACTAGTGCTGACATCAGCTTCGCTACTTTCACTTGCGGAGACCTACGCAACGGGAAAGAAACTCTTCGCTGCAAAGATTCAGTTGATGCCTAATGTGGGGAACCTTTTCAGTATGATCTGAGACAGTATGCTCTTTTGTTCTGACTTGTTAGCCAAAGCACTACGTAACGGATATATGTATGATATGAGTGGTAGATCGCACCGAACCAGATCAGGCCCATCATATACTCATACTATGAAAACACCGATGACCGAACTGCATGATGACAATCCTGTGGGAATCCTGATACCCACCCTGGAGGCCACCCTGGAGGCCTCCTCCTTTAGGCTCTTTTCGCTCTGTTGCTTCTTCATCCTACAGCGGAAGTGACTACCGCGCCACTGCACAAGCTCAGCTGCATCTTTTCGCTTTCCAAATGATTTCGATCTCAGATGGTTGAGGTACCACTATGGACCTATTGGCAGCACCAACGCAGTCCCCACTTGCAAGCTGAGCATCAAAGACTCCTCATATTCCAGTGCATGTAGAATATCGGCCTTGTGCTCATCTTCCTGAGGGCTAGAGATATAACGGTGGTATGACCGTGACAAGAAGTGATGATAAATGGTAGGTGACCCCTATCGCCATGGTTTCAACACACCCTTCCCACAGGTGCAAATCCCATCAGTGCATCGTAAGTCAAGTCCAGCATGGCATCGCAGTTTCCACGAAGTCATCCCTCTTCCTCTCTCCCAAATCTGAAGACTATCCCCTTTTGCATTCATCGTCCCCCCAAACAAATCAAAGAATTTAAGACATTCAAGCAAGATCAAGCAAGTAAATCAAACAAGTCAAACAATTTAAGCAAGTACTGAGCTGGCATTGTTTCCCTTTCTGTTTATTTCGCCCTAACATGGCTTGTACAACATCAGACACCTCGGACTGCCCAATACTCTTCATCCTTTCAGGCTGTTCTGCCAGGAAGCTAAACTTTGCTGTGTAATCCTTGTAAGGCCTTGTATTCGGGTATGGTCATCTAACACAAGCGGGGTCTTTCATCTCCCTCAACAGGGCATGCAGCTCTTGCCTTGGAATCTGCTAACTGGTGCCAGGGTCATCTGAGCAAAGATATTGGACCATGACATGTAGCACATGGCTTCGTAAATGGCACACACCCTTCCCTTGTCTTCCCACTATCATTCCTAGGCATGGTTGGTACTAAGTACCCTTTGTTTCTGGAGAACGGATTTCGGACTGGAAAGACTCGCACACCAGCCTGCTGAGGCTTGCCCGGGCTTGCCGAGTAGCTGACTTCATAGCATTTGGCACAATGTACATGTACCAAGCCTCGCGGTGTAAGGTCGACAGGATAGCACACTAGACCCCCTGCGAAGAAAAGACAGCTTGGCAAACCTTGGATGATCAGATCCATGTCTAAATGCCGGCACCAAACCAGGATCATGATGTGTGCGTACAAGGTGAGTTGGTGAACATGGGATTATTCCAACTACAAGTACATCACAGCACAACATGAACAGTACCAACCACCACACACATTCACCTCAGGTTCATCAGTTTCTCAAACAGTAAAAGAGATTCCGAGTTCATAAGCAAGGTTGTTTGTTCTATCGCCATAACCGGTTCTATTCCCGTGACGGTTTCCAATACGGCAATTGTTAGTTGCATTTCCATAATGATCTTGCTACTGGGGAGATAGCAACACCACCTACGATCCCCCGCATGGCCAAGAATTGGTGCTTAGCCAACATGGTGGTTTCTCAAAATAGCTAGAGGACCCCCGCAGTTATCATCCACTTGTTTACTCATTTGTAATAGAAGAAACACGGGTACCCTTAAATCATCCTCTATTAAGCATCTCGAAGAATGAACTCCAACCATAACTTTGGAGTACTTCCATGGCTTCAGGAACCAAATTACAACAAACCGGTCGCCTATCTGATGAGGCGCCCTCACCAGCCTAGCCAAGCCACTGGCAGGACAAAGATCAGCAAGATCGCTGCTACCAGGCCGGTCCTTGGGGGTCCGCAACCACCGAACAAGAAGCAGGGAACTCACAAAATAGACAGTAATCAGCAGGGATTTTATGCATGTGATGTTTATCTATTTACTTATTCCATATATCATATTTGAAATGGATGCACCAAAAGTCAGAATAGTAGCCATCTGACAAAGACGTAGGGACGCTACATACAAACGTATTTCTCCCAAAGGCATGGGCTTGTACCAATGCGAAGAAAACGGGAATCAAGTGAGTCGTTCAAGTCTTTCAATGATCAACCACAAGTTAATAACAGTGCTGCCAGAACGGAATCGTCTGTTTTGGAGGATCTGTGAAATTTTCGACATGGGCTTGTGCATGGGCTTGTGCATGGGCTCGTGCATTCGGGCGCCAAATCCTGGCTCAGTTGCTGATCATCTCATGGGTGTGTCGATAATTGGGGGTCCCAAGGGGCGGTTTGTTCAGAAAGGTTCACTTGGGGGTGATCTACTGTAGCCAAAATACGAATGAAATGAGAAATTCTTATCTCACTGGAGAAGCCTGGATCTCGAAAACATAGCTTCGCCACGGCTTCACAATCAAAGCCGCATCTCTCCCAGTTGTCAGGTGGATGTCTCGGGTATCCAAGAATGGTAGTTCATAAGATAGGTATTCAAATCATTATAAGAATAACATCAACCAATAATCCAATATTTATCTATCATCTATATAATCATTCAGCTATAATGAACCTTATTGATCCTTATTGAGGAAATCCATGCATAGAATGGGCCACCCATTGTAAGTTTTTTTCAGTCTCTTTGAAATGCGGAAGCAATGATCGCTGGACGATTGCAGATTACTCTCAGCAAGATCTTGCAGCCCTGATGGACCAACAAAAAGCTCGGTGGGTGCTCTGTGTCAAAAGGTTGCTCCGTTTCGATCTGTCCTGATACTGGGCTCTCCATGGACAATCTCTATCTGTCTCTACCTGTGTGGAAAGTATTTAATGGGAAGAAAAAAAGACCTGGAAGCAAGCTTTCATGGTGGCTTGGTGGATGCGCTTGTTAACTTGTGCTAGCAATAGTCAAAACTAGGCCTAATTATCTCATACTAAGTGAAAAGGAATGTAAAGTTAAAGCCACGTAAAGCGGGATAACAATTCCTCAACAGTAAGCATTGTTCAGCAAACCATAAGCAAGGGAAGCCAATCAAATAGTTTGGAAATTAGAATGGAATGTTGGATATTTGATAGACTACTGTAGGTTGATGTTTATCAAATGAATGTTGGTTGATTAACTACTGTTCATCATAGATATTCACCCCCGCCACCTCCACCACCACCACCTTGCTGTTCAGCGGCCCAATCACTGGATGCGCGTGGAAGACCGGCACAGCTTCCGCCACGGTCTCGTGCGCAGTTTCAAAGGCCTTGTCCCAGCCTGGCGACAGGGAGCCGATGGCCTGGTAACCCCCTAATCCTAGGGAGCCAACGGGGAATAACAACCAACCAACATGGTTAAATGATGGTGAAATGGGGGATAACAACAGCTATCGAGGGATAACCAGCATCAGAATCAATAGTGATGGTCAATAGATGGTCAAGTGATGATCAAATCATGGTCAAATGACGGTTCATGATGATTAACAACAACTCAATGGTTGGCTTTGAACCACCCTGTCATGAAAATATGCCTGTCAGCCAACCATTTGTAAGAATTACTGAATTACTAGGGACTATACAAATTGTTTAAAACATTTTAAAATCACCGACCAGCCACGTATCAGAAATACACTATGCCGGTCCGTTGATGGAACATACAAGTATGATGATCAAGGACACATGTCTGGGTATGCCGCATCTTTTGGGCACAAAAAGTAAGCTTTGAAACACTTAAAACAACTGTTTGGGGCAAAATCATCCTGGCGAATAGGTTGATCCTGGGAAATTCGTCAAAACAGTTGAGACTTCAGGGGCTATGAGTTGAAGCCATTGAACTCGACAACTGAACGGGTGCACAAAATGTTGGTGACCAATTCAATCGTTGCATTGGCATTGATCTCAGTAGCTGATGATTTATTCAGCTCCCAACTGCTGGTGCCATGTTTCGGCAAATAAAAATGTTCCATCAAATTATTGCACTCCCTCCTTAGGTGCTGCATTTCTGCTGCGCATGACTGAGGACTGGACAAATCCCCACGAGTAGACCAAAGCCAATCATGACAGTCCTGCTGCCGTGGCATGCTGTGGCCGGCTGTTCCCGTAACACGACTGGTTGCTGGGATTCCATTGAATTCCCAGACTACAATTGGCCATGCTATCCCTTACAAGCACTTCCAATCACAAGTAGAATAAGAAAGCGTACTGGTTCTACTTGTTGCACCATGAATGTTGCTATATCCAAGAATTGCGCGATGGTTGCCGCTGACTGTGGGTAATCACTATGATCGACTGTGATCGAGAAGTCATAGTTATCATAGATTATCATAGTATACATTTGGATCGTTTGGTTGTGGCTCAGATACATATTTGAGGATAATTATTGTTCTCAGCGGTCGTAGTTTGGGGCAAACCAACTCGATCAAGAGGCAACCAATCATGTTGGCTACCACCAAAGACCCAGAGATGGTAAGACCAATGAAGAGTTCGTTGATGAAAAATTAAACAATATAATTAATCATGTTTGAATACTTCGTCCATTAAACATGGATCCAAACAACCTCTATATGATAAGCGGACAGTGCTTGATAGTCGATGGCAACGAACAACTGACATTATCATCTACACCCACACATGCGCACACACACACAAACATGCACGCCGCAACTCGACACCATTGCACGCATATTGTTTGGGACGTGCTCGCCATGACTTTCACTCGGACTCGCACACTCAAGGTTCGCTACGTCCGAACAGAGCCAATGGAAGCCGCAGTAGTAGTAGCAGTACCGTAACGTAGCTGTAGCAGTAGCAGTAGCAGTAGGTAGCAGCAGCAGGAGCAGTAGTAGTGGTAGTCCTAGCAGTAGTGGTAGTCCTAGCAGTAGTGGTAGTCCTAGCAGTAGTGGTAGCAGTAGCGGTACTGGCGAATGCTAGTGGTAGTTGTAGACTCCTTTTGTATGAACGAGTCAAACTCGGCGAGAGCCTGACATTCGAGTTGAACATCCTCGCTTCCAAACGAGTCCAAATCTGCCCTGTGATGGCTTGAGACACCTCCACTATGATTGAATGGATGCGAAGCCCCTCAAACTGGTCTTCCCGTCTTCCGCGCCTCAAGCCTTGTTCGATTCTATCGAGTTCCTCTCCCTCAGTGCGGACCCAAGGCCAACCCAACTGAGTCTCCAGGTCTTTCAGCAATCTTCGGAGCTAAACAGCGCTTTGCAGCCACTCAAGTCCTATATAATTGAACTTGATTTCATTTGTACTAGTCTTTCAAACAAGGACGCTGCTGCGGCTGCTGGTGTCTCTGCTGCGGTGACTCTTGTTGCTGCTGTGCCTGTTGATGCGCCTTAAAGCTGTTGTCCTCTGCCAATCAGTGTGAGCTTTCATGTCGGCATTGGTCCTCCCTGCAGTAGCCGTAGTAGCAACAGTGGTAGTTGCAGTGCAAACAGTGGTGGCTGTGGCAGCAGTCGTACAACTCGTTGCCAGTCATAGCAATAGTGGTAGCAGCAACAGCAAACGCATGTTTATGGCGAATCATAGCTATTGAGCTAGTACTACTGGGGATGATGTTTAGCCTGTCTGACCCACATGGATGATGACACACAAGCAAACAACACTTATCATATGCGCCCTGACTCACACCAGCTGTAGCCGTTGGTTTCCTAATTCAGCTGTGGCAACTTCTACCAGTTCGGATTTGAACCCAACAAGTATTAAAAAAGACCTGGGGCCCCAACTTGTAGCGCCAGGCTTAGAAACCCAACACGTAAAACTATTATAGGGATCTATAGGGTCCACATTGTACCACAACTCCATTCACAAGCAGCCGAGTGTCTCCAACGATTTCGGTGAGGCCGCTTATGGACCGAGGAAGCGACGGCAGGTTTTCCACGTCCATGCCCGTCAGGGTGCCCAGCTGAGCAAGAGTGGAATCCTGCGAGGCGTCAGGCCGCTCCCACAGGGATGGCCCAGATGCTGATGAGATACTTCTCTACGTAACTGGGTCATTTTGTAGGTAAATGTTGATACATATACATGGAGCATCTGGGTAGTGATCTCTGGTCCATTGTGTTCCCCTCGATGGTTCAGAGCCTTACTGCGCATAGTACTAGGTCCACGTACATGAAAGAACAAACGTGGCAGTGGCAAGAATGAAAATGCTGTAGAATCCAAGAGGGCTTGATTTGGACTCCTGGCCAGACATGTAAAGATAGATAAAGATCGTGTGATCCCGTGTATGGTAGAACCTTTAGGCTATGGTTGGTTGATGTTGGGTCCCCATGTAATCACAAATGCATATTTACTTTGCAATACAGAAACAAAGCAACGGATGACGATGGTTCCCTACACACCAAGTCCCCTCAATACCCTGCAACAGAACTCCAAGTGAACTCCCAACTTCTCAAGAGTGAAAGAGTGGTGACAAAAATCATGAGCTGGGCTTCAGGGTGCAGCTTGTGGCATTCCGCCGTTTCCGCCAGCTGATTTTGAACAACCTGGTTGCAATTGCACTCTTTACCGAGGAATGGTGTGTCCCATAAATCCAAACGGCTGGTTTCACTGAGCTAATCCTTTTGGAATGGAGGTACGCTCTGATGCGGATACCCCTGTGATGTTCCTGTTTGGTCACATACGGGCTGCCAAAAGGGGCTACAAAATGACACAGTTTTTTTTTGATCGGAAAGCCATTTGGTGCGCAAAAGGATGATTGTTTTTCTGTCCAAAAGGTCTAGACACCAGATTAAGAGCATCAACCCCGTACTTGGAAGCATTCTACTCCTCAAAACTTTGCATAGAAACAGGAAAAGGGTCTACAAAGTCATATTACGATCAGACTACGACAATTTCACTTGGTTGATTGGATTGTGGAGTAGTAATTCCATAATTTCAGTGGAGTAGTAATTCCATAATTTCAAGAATAGGCAACAGGAGTCCACCATTTTTAGATTTGTAGACCATGCACCGGATGCCATCTTCCCTTGCTTAAAGTGTATGCCCAGGAAATTTATCATGGAAGGGACGGGCTATATCCAGTAGCTAATCAGGCAAGCAGCTCAGGAAGATTTACATAAGACGCCCGGATTTTAAATTCCGCACTTTATTGACCAAGACCACCCAAATGTCTCAAATGGTTGCACAGTTTGCACACAACAAACGTGGGAACGGGCCTCATAACTCATAACCTTCTACAGTAGACGCCGTTCTTGGATTACCAGTTCCAGTACCGCGGCCTCTGCATCATCGCGCTTCAGGATTCGCTTGGGCGACGTGGATGCTGCTTTCTGGCGGCCCCCATGACATGCTGGTGATAGGCTATGCCAGGTACTTTCAAGACGTGACGCCAGATTGTCCGAGTCTATCATAGTTGCCTGGGACAAAGTACAGCCCATAGTCATACACACCATAGCGGCTTTCGGATCCAAATTCAATGTCTGGGGAATATGATCAGGAGCGGCACATTGCCATTTAGATTCATCCATCCCGCTTCTTCAAAAGAAACTGCCTGCTATGTTCAGACAAATCCAGGGTGTCATGGCAACAGCCTGTGAACCAGTGAACATTTGAACATAGATTTGATTGGCTGGCTCTGGCCATAGCATTCTTCGGGAAAGCGTTTGTAGGTATATAGGATGGTCAAATCATGAAGTTTCCCTGTGATGTTGTCCCAGTCCTTGGTCTTTTCAACGTGATCTGCAATCTTGTCGATCCTTGCGTGGCCGGGAGAGCATGGCCCAGTGCCTCCTGACTTCCCTTGAGATAGTAGATGACAAACAAAGCTGGTGCTTTGCGTTGCTGGGTAAACCGCAGGCGCTTGGCAGTCTGATCTGCGAAGAGTCTCCATGATAAGCTAGCTGGTCACTTAGCACAAGCTCCACAATAGTGATCCATTGCCAAAGGAACTGACTGTTTCACCTTGTTTGGTGCATGGCCCATCAATACAGTAATGCTGCTCTCCCAGCTGGCAGGTTAGGCACTTCCAAAAGGCAAATGTCGTTGATGACAATTATTGACATGGCTAACAAAAACGAAATGGATGACAAGGTGACTTATAACAAACAGTCACGAATGACAACTGATGAACATGATTGCTGGGGGTAGGGGATTTTATCATCAGGCGTAAGATGTAATATAATCAAGGGATTAATCGTGCACACCTCCTATGTGGCTGCTTCAGAGTAAAGAAGTTGAGCGCTGTCAAAACCCACCTGGTCCCATTGGTCAGTGAATGTGCATGCAATGTTCATGGATGATGATCGGGATGTACGTTATATCATGACGAGGGTATTTGAAATCCCATCGATCTGTGTACCCTACGCTCAAGAAACCAGTTCTTTCCGCCCAATGCCCAGAACGTAGCACTTCGACTGTGTAACTTGCTGCATTTCTCTCTGCCATGTTACATGTATTTTGCTGTTGATCTTTTGTGCCAAGTTGCGCCAGCACGAAAATGACTGCCACAAAAGACATTAAGAAGGCCTCAAGTTGTTCGCAACGCCGTTCTGGCTCTCAACTTGGAAACCTTCACCCTCTGCCTTTGCCATTCGTTCATATTCGTTCCAGAATGATACGAGTACTACAGAGACTACCTTAGGACATCTTAGCACCATGCAAACTTCGGTCAGTTGCTCGCGCCGCGGACTCAGCCAAGAAGCATTCACAATCATGGCACGATTGGCGGCCATTCCTCTTCCCAGCTCTTCACGCTTAGATTCTGAGCCAGTGACTTGAACGGGGGAGCCAAGGCCGGATGTTTTTCACCGTCATTCCACTTAGAATTTGTTCAATAGTGGTTGGTAATGATGTGATTATATAAGGGATATGATCATAGTAATAGTGGTCAACTTGTAGATGTCTCCGGTCCAGCAAATACAGCAAAGGAGCAAAATAAATAGAAGTCTTTGGGATTTAATAGTAGGGGATATTATCATAGTAATAAACTTGAAGATGATCATAGTAATCCCTCGCAAGATGAGATGTCTCTTCAATCACAAAATGCTCAGCATGCTTATCTTCTCAAACTTCTCCTGCAGAAAGCAGGATGTTTCTTAGTGGCTTGATGTTGATGTGACTGTCAAAGCACACCAAACCTCTATACATCCTATATAAATATAATGGTCATCTGTTGGTGGTCAAACACAGCTAGACACATGGCACCCAGGGAAGACAGCTACTGTATCTTGTCTCGTTGGTTGGTGAGCATCATACCGCTGCTACCCTTGCGAGTTGTACATGATTATGTTCACCTGTTGTTGCAACGGAAAGAATCTACCAGCAATGTGGTGTCAATGATGTGCATCTTTTGATTCAATTTTCTGGCTGCGATTGTTTGTCATTGAGGCAAGCACGCAACCAACCAGCCACTTAAGCAACCGCCACAACATCGACGACAACATTAACAACAACAGAAACAATGGTAACATCCTGGTCCATCAATCATCCACAACAAAAGAACGCTACATGACTGGTGTCACACTGTTATCCGTAGTCCTTAGTGCTATCTGTTATCCCTTTTGCTTTGTGCATCGTTCACTGTAGCCAGTGGCCAATACCCTGACGAGAGTCGATTGAAAAAGTGGAACCTGAAGGGCACTCTCAGCAAGTGGTGACGGATTCAAGGATAATGCCTTCAATCTCAAACAACACTCAAGTGTGGTTGTGTTTCTTTTGCACGAGGCAATCCATCTATAAGGAACTATCCATCCGACGGTCAATTAATATATCTATCAAACCAGCTATCCGGTTCTGTCAAACCATCAATCTAGCTCTCAAGTATTGTCATCTGGGTCAACATTATGCATCTATTCATTGTCGATGTGGAACGGTCTGGATCGCTGACTCATCTTGGGATGGCGATTCTTCTGCGCCGAGCTCATCTGGACAAAGTGTTCCGGAACCAGCCCTGCATTGACATATTCCATTCTCAAACGTCGAAGAAGCCTCCGCAAAACCAGTCTACTTGAACAAAGTTTCAGGGAGGGGCTTTGGTGCAGCATCCCTATATCGGATCACATTTCTTTGTACAGTGCATCTATTTATAAATCTATCTATCTATCTATCTATCTATCTATCTATCTATCTATCTAACCACCTATCTATCTGTCTATCCACAAAGAAAGGTTTGTTCAAGCTGGGCACAAGCAACATGCCAATGTCCCATTTTGCATGTCGACATCGTGTTGGAAAATAGCTGGCAACAGCATCATGACTATGGACGCGCCATTGGAATATGGTGTTGCTACATTGTGATGCAATAAGTCTGCAACCCAAGTTCTTAGCATCGCCCAGCATAGGAAATTGTTGATCTAACAAGAAAGGCAAGTTTACGTCCAGGACGTTCATGAGAATTACACTTCTTAGCCGAGTGAGCACGTTTGTCCATATCTCGTAAATCGCATTTGACACACAATTGGCATCGCTTTAATCGCTCTATAAATATTGTATGTGTGCGGCTAGGGTCATCCAACAATGAAATAGAGCAAAATATAATGACCTCTTGCTGTGGCACTTAAGACCGACAATATTCCCATATGCGAATCATAAAACCTATGAACCAACCGTGAAACATTGTGAACCAACCATTGACTAACTAGAAAACCTGTGTCGCCCCTCAAATTGAACTGATATACCACCCTAACAACACCAAATGCTTAGGGTTGGCAATGGCTGATGTGTCATTCTCATCCTTAGTAATACTTCATAGATGTTCATAGGTATAATGATAGCTTGCATAGAACAATGACGCTGCGAAGAACATACAAATGATAGGTACATGCGAATTGCGGATGTGACATATAGAGTATATACAGTATAGTATATATGATATATCTATGGTGCTTTCTCAAAATAGGGATGACCCCAAACCATCCAATATTGACCAGTACTAGCAATGAACCAACCATTTTACGGGCCTCTCTCTGAGAAACACCCATATCAAAACCAGAACTAAATGAACCCAGGCTGATTTAAAGTTAGTGACTACCCGTCCGCTCGCCAAGGAACAGGTAGATCAAGCCAGCCTCGCTGCATGGTTCCACGTGAGTCATAGAAACCAACAACCACTGGCAACAACAAAGAGGTGTATTCACCCAATGACAATCACGAAACAACACGAGGGCGATTGTAGATTCAGCGCGATCACTACTAGGACCCATACACTCTCAGTTCGGGCAATTGGATATCTCATGATATCTCAGTCATTGCCAGCACAGGGTACACCACCCATGCTGCACCTATCTCATACGGTCAAATCACTTGGGGCTTTGGTTGTCTCAAACAATGAACAAACTTCCTTCTAATATCTTCTCATAATGAGTAGATGACCCACTGTTCATGGTTGCCTGATCATACCTCAATACCAGGACAGAACGCATAGGTGAAGGTGCTGTGAAGAGCGGGCCCTGCCGCCCTGCCCCAATCCCATGAGACCTGCCAAAAAGGGGCTATTTCATTGTGGTGGGTACAGAGTGTTACCGCCTAGACAGTCCCTAAGTTGGTTTTAAAGACATCAAATGAGAAGAGTACCAGTCATGGCACCTTCAGCAAATAGTGGGGTAATGTTGCGACCAGTCAAAACTGGAGGGGCACCATCTATCAGGTTGGATGCTGGTCATATCAATCCACTTGCGCTCAATAGCGTGCCAGTGTTTGCTCAAGCAATCACATTACACGTATCGAAAAACAACATGTTCCCGTCACGAAAAAACTGCTGGTATATGAAGTAGCTTGCCCTCCTACATTCACCCCTATCAAACAGTTTGACTACTCAACTCTCAGTGGGAATACTGGTTTCCGGTGAGAAATTCAGCGCGCTGATGGTGGGGTACAAGTTACAAGAGGAATATTATATATATATGATATATATTGATATATGTATATACCAGTAAAAGTATACTGTATATTGAATGCATGTATATATCTCATTACACCTAAAAATTTGAAGTGTTGCCAACTCGTGGCATCCCATCAGTCCCCAGCTGCCCCCGTTCGTTTTTATATCCATCAAGCCCGAACTGGCCAAATCAGCTCGGGTCTCCACTGAAGTAAGGCCACCAATAATGCTGACTTAGCGAAGAAATGTTGCCCAAAAAATGTTGAACCTATGACTTCTCTCTTCATGAACAGTATCCCCTCAAAAATGGTTGCTTTTTTGCTAGAAGTAAAGTGATCATCATCATCATCATCATCATCATCATCATCATCATCATCATCATCATCATCTCGGCGATGTTCCAGATGCACCACCACGTCTCCACAGTCAGCAATCAGGTTGCTGATGGTGGTTCTACTGCCAGCCACGACTATCTGGTTGGTGGTTAATTGATGCCAAAAATAGTGGTTTCTCAAATTAGGAATAACCATTGTTCAGGACTAGAAATCAGTATTGATGAATGATTGGGGGGATCCTTATTTTGAGAAACACCCAAAAATGTTCGTTGAATCCCCATCCCCGGGTATGGTCGAAGACAGATTTGAATCCACCAACCAGCTGTAGGTATTCCCACACAGGATTACGAAAAAAACAATCAAATCTTGGATCCACAGTAGTAAACCTCCAGTTTAACAATATAAATAGCCTGTGATTCACCACACACGTGGGTTTCACCAACTCTACTCTAGGATTATATCAACAATGATTAGTCACCCATACATCGCTGGTGATTCACCATCAAATGGGTGTGTCTCAGGATTGGGGCACCTCTAAATCATCCAATATTAGTCATTGATTGCAAAAAACCAACCATAACTTGGGGGCTTGCCTATGGCTTGAGGAACCCCCAAATATGCTGGTGATTCACCATCAAATATGCTGGGTAGGAATCTATCATTACAGCCGGGTTCCAGAGCTTGCCACTGGCGCGCAGAACTGCCGGACAGACACCCGCTGCAAGCACCAGCAGCCAGTACAAGACAACAAGACCTGGAGCCAAGAATCAACCCCAGGTTAGTATAGTGGTAAATAGTGGTTGGTAATATTGGCCATAGTATGATGGTTAATCAACCCATAGTATTGCTAATAGTGGTCACTAATAGCAACAATATGGCAAATCAATAGTGGTTGGTCAATTTTGCTATATTGTGATAACCAGCCTTACAAGGTGACTCTCAAAAATGCATATATTGTTGATTTGTAGTCAATTATAGATAGTAAGTTCAACAGCCAAGAATAATATCCCCGTCATAAAAAATATGCGCAAGTCAACCAACCAACCAATCTTCTGGAGATACAAATGAAATTTGGAAAAATAAAACCTTTGAAACCACCAACCAAATATCGATGGTTGACAATGGTTGACTGGGGAATGTGCTTTCAACCCTATGAAAAATATCAAACATCCCTAAATATTGGGAAACATAAAAGAAGTTTCAGACCGCTGACCAGTTGACAATTGTGCTGTTGCTGCTTAGTGGCATTTTGAATGTATACCCTAGAAATGGGAAATACCATTATCATATAAATGATAGGGTTAATTTTAAAATATGTAGGACTATTATACTGTAAATATGGTTTCGCTCGAGTTGGATGATGGCGGATAATTACTTGCTATCATACGCCCTGGCAGGTGATCCCTGTCATCCCTATCATGATCAATACCAATTGACTGACTTATATTGGTCAACATTATCATCCCAAATATGATTATCATGTAGTTCTGTTTCCACTGGTTCATAATAATTCTCGTCGTCATCATCTTCTTGCCTATGAACCAATTCAATGCTATGATCATATTATCAAAAGGAACATGTTTCCTGACAAGCTATATCGACTCAATGTTAACATGACTCAAACATATCACAAGTTCGAAACACAAAAACACACTGCAAATCTTAGCATAGAATAAGTGGTGCCAAGTAAGACCGACTTTCTGGATGGAGATACATGTCATTCTTTGTAGTGTTTTTTTGGCGGCCAACTGATTTCGCGTCAAGGATCAAATTTGTGGTAGGTCGGCTTTCACGTTTGGAAATCAGCCGTAACATGGCAAACCGGCGATTTCCCACGCTGATGTTTATGCCCAAACTATCATGATCTACATATTGATGCGCAAACTAACAAATTTGTGGTAAACGCAGCGTAATTGAAACCTGCTTGACCGCGACACGGATTCAAACTACATCGCCACATGATGCTGCATTGTTCTAGACCCCTTTCCCGTTCCTGCACTTTTCAACGACTTGTTTGGCGAGTCACACCAATATAATTGAAAACAAAATTGCTGATGCAGTAGAGCACTTTCCTCAGTTCACCAGACTCAGGGGCCCCGAGACGGGGGGAAGCTTTGGCAAGAGAGTCTTGGCAACCCTTCCATGATATACCGAGTGGTACCCCGAGTTTGCTAACTTGGTTTAGGAAAAATGTAGACAGAGTTGCCTGATATTTCGGCAATATCAATGCAAGAGCTGGAGTGATCATACTATGTCTATGTGACTATGTGTATCTGTGCAAATGGTAGCATTCTGAAGCACGCAAGTTCAGCACATGAGTCAACCATGACACTTGACCTGCGCAAACCGTTTCTGAAAAATGGGAGGTACCTTGTTGATAGGAGGAATCACCGCTATTGACAGCCTGCTGCAAACCAACTGGATATGAACCCCCAGAAGAATGGGATGGACTCCCCACCTAGTTGGCTGTGCGGCAAATGCCACAATGATGGACTTGGGGCCAATTTCGCCCAAAAAATCAACATCCAAAATCAAACCTGTGCTGGTTGGTTTTCATCAATGCTCGTCCAGTTAGGTTTATCTAATCATCCCAAATCCTGGAAAGAACAACACAGAATATTGCAAACCACCAAATGCTTCAATTCTAGCTCCTAAAAGCAAGTGGCACTTCCAAGTGCAACTCCAATGGTAGTCCTGGACACTGTTACCACATGTTCCTGTAGCTGTTTTTTTTTGCCAATTCAAGGCCAATAGACCAATAGATCACATTCTTCCAGATATATTCCTAGCCAAATCTATTTGAAGCAAAACATCTACAAAAGCCAAACATCTTGCAATCTTCCAGATAAATTCCTATGGACAAAAAAAAACAAAACAGCTTGTTGTCAGTGACACCGTGGTGTGGATTGCCATGGGCAAAAAGAAATCCTCCACCACCATGGTGTTGAATCATGCTGAAATGCTCCAGCGTATGAAACGGCCATTGGTGAGCAGGATTCACTATTGCTACACACCATTTAATACTTGGATGTGCAGCTGGGGTTGTAACCATGGTTATAAGCCCTACAAGGTGGCTTATAAGCTTATAAGCCCTAGAAACCCTGGGGGGTGACCACTTACTAAGTGGGGGTGCACATCCAAGTAGCCATCAACCTTTGAACATGACATGTTTCGGTGACCCCTAGCTGGGGCAGCAAGCAGCCATCCGAACATAGTTCAACTCGGCCAAGTTACGTACGTTTGTCTTTCGGTCCTCGGCTTGCCAGTGATATTTGGCTCCGAGAAAATGACGCCAGGCCTGGGGATGTCTGGGGTTGCTGCCACTAAATTAATGCTGATTAGTGTAACCCCCCCTAAAGTAATGAAAATAGATGAAACCAACAGGTAGATACTAATCAGAAACCAACATTATTCCAATTCCGATGTTTACCTACTCTCTTGATGTGCCCCGAACATGAGTGCCTGGTGACAGCTGCCGCAAAATCTGCTGCCAAAAGACTCAAATAGATAGACCAGACTGCCTTGAGAAAAATGCCACTGGCGGGAATGTCTTGCGGCAGGAGACTATTGATAGAGAAGCGTGGGGCGGTGGATCAGGTGCAAATGCCACAACATGGTCTTTTCTCAAAACAGGGAACCCCCAACAATGATTGGTATATTACTACAAACAATTAATATTGGATGATGACTGGGTGCACCCCTATGACTTGAGAAGCACCCATATGCCACGAGATGATAGCAGGGGTCCCTCTCGAAGGCTGAGTCCCTCCGATTGCAGGGTCATCCAGCCATCTGGTTGCTGGTTTTCCCAGCGTCTCAGGTCTTCCATGTGACGGGGTGTTGTCCACAATCATGCCAGCCCTGGATGAATCAACCATTATATTGGGTGAATGATCATCCAGTTGGTACTAATCAACCTACCTAGATTATACTAATGGTTGATACTATGGTTGATATAGATGAAATATGAGATACCATAGCTGGTTGGTGGTTAAACCACCCCTATGAAAAATACTAGTCAACCAACCATTGTTATGATTGCTAGGGAAAATAGAAAAATATTTCAAACCACCAGCCAGCCATACCATTATATGGTGAATGATCATCCAGTTGGTATAGATCACACTAGTGGTTGATACTATGGTTGATATAGATCATTATTAGTGAATGAGCGATTATCATGATACTAATCCAACTATAGGTTGATTGATTGGGGAGACATGAATTTTCATGGGAAACCAAGGGGTGGTTGTATATGGTGACTCGCCAGCAATTTTTGATGGACACCCTACGCTGTTCATGGAAACCTGGGGCTGGTTTCATGATGGTCTCACAAGCTGGCAGAGCCGCCAAGGGCCAGCACGATAGTCATAGACTAGACATTAGCAAGACCCACTAGGTAAACTGTAGCCATGATTAACCCCCAAATAGATACCAATGGTTACTATATGGAATTATTTTGGTTTAGAATTATTCCCCAGATAGCTGACAAGCTATAAGGGGTTCTTACTTCTCTATGGTAAGGCCTCGAATCGGCGCTTTGTTTGCCGCTGCTCTGCCGCAGCTCATGCTTGTCTCCCTTTGTCTCGCCTTTGTCTCCCCTTTGTCTCCCAATCGTCTCCCCTTTGTCTCCCCTTTGTCTGCCCTTTGTCTCTTCTTTTGGGTGTCCCTTGTGGCTCTGGATCGGCGCGGTGTTTGCCGCTGCTCTGCCGCAGCTCATGCTTGTCTCCCTTTGTCTCGCCTTTGTCTCCCCTTTGTCTCCCAATTGTCTCCGCTTTGTCTCCCCTTTGTCTGCCCTTTGTCTCTTCTTTTGTGTGTCCCTTGTGGCTCTGGATCGGCGCGTTGTTTGCCGCTGCTCTGCCGCTGCTCATGCTTGTCTCCCCTTTGCTTCCCCTTTGTTTCCCCTTTGTCTGCCCTTTGTCTCCCCTTTGTGTTTCCTTTGTCTCCTTTGTGGCTCTGAATCGGCGCTTTGTTTGCCGCTGCTTTGCCGCTGCTCATGCTTGTCTCCCTTTGTCTCCCCTTTGCTCGCCTTCGTCTCCCCCTTGTCGGCTCTGGAGCGGCGCTTTGTTTGCCGCTGCTCTGCCGCTGCTCATGCTTGTCTCCCTTTGTCTCCGCTTTGTCTCCCTTGTGGCTCCGGATCGGCGCTTTGTTTGCCGCTGCTCTGCCGCTGCTCATGCTTGCTTCCCGTCATGTTTGACCTGTTGGCCTTTGTCTCCCTTCATGCTTGCCTTGGCTTGTTTCCCTTTGTCTCCGCTTTGTCTGCAATTCAAAGCACAGGTTTATGGTAGACACCCTGGAAATTTTTGTCAGCAATGCTCCCGCTATCTGGGGTCTATGCTGGTGTAATCATGAGATATGTCACTGAAACATCCTGTTGCTGGCAAGAATCTCCGGAGGTTCTATGGCTGATCCCATCAAAGAGTTCTGGGATAAGTGAGCACGGATTGGCCAGAAGAATCCATGTCACCGCCATACATGGAGCTGCCCCTATGCTGGTGTTCCCTCAAACATGAGTTTGCTTTTCCGAACACCTCCAGATCAACAACAAATGTTAATATCACAGGGCTCGCAATCATACCCCAAGCATGACCATTCAGGCTGTCCCAAGACTATGGCATGGCTTTGATCAGTGGTAATCGAACCAACCCAAAGCAATGGGTAGTGAACCCATCCAAAGCCTTGGGTACCAATGATCAACATCTTCTGCAAGCCATCCAAGCTTCCGAGGAAACGAGCAAAACCCCGGCCAGAATGCATAAATACAGAACACCTCAGGGGCCAGCGATGCTGCGACATAAATCCACTAGCATTCTTTACGGGGAACCCCCCAGCCCAACTCTGGAACAGCTGGTGGCTAAGCCCTGAACAAGCCTTTGTTTCTACCGGGGTCTGGGGGGGTCAGCTTGGCTTTGAATTGTGTCCTGGCGCAAATGAACATGGGAGCACAATGACAGGTATCTTCAACTGTGACAGGTATCCTCAACTATCCCAGGTTTGGCAATTTGTTCTACCATACCAATTTTGGGGTGTGCACCATTGGTGGGCAACCCCCTATGGAGCACCCGTGATAGTAAGCAGTAAAATTGTAAACTATCATGATTTGGATTATGACAGCGTCTCTGAATGTCTCTGATAGCGGCTGGGGCACAAGAAAAAAGGAAGAGGGGGCT
>VSDK01011731.1:183637-250439 GCA_009767595.1 Symbiodinium kawagutii | reverse complement strand
AGAGCGGCTTCTGATTTTTTCTAGTGTATGTGCTGGTCTAACGAACGTGTTTTTAACTATATACGAGCGCAAACATCGTTGCAATTGTATTGTTGACATGGGGGCACATGTGAACATAAACGTGTAAGTCTTCATGGATGTTTCTCAAAATGGAAGCAGCCCAAAATTCCAGAAGCATCCCGTATTAATCATTGATCAAAGGTAGTACTAAACACCAATCATCTTTTATGTGACCTATTTGACAAACCACATATATACAGTATCTTCAACCTGACAAGGGTGATTTATTTCTGGCGGCCCTACTCTTCAGGCAATTATATCTGAGATGTCCTATTAAGGTAAACTTGTTCTGGGCTGTCACTGAGGCACATCCTTCACTCAGGCCCAATACATGTTATCATCGCTCTCATTCTTACATCCGAAGTGATGAACCTGCACTTCAGAAGCGTTCCATCCCGTCACAACGGAGCATAGTATTGCAGTTGCACCACAGAAAATATCCGCTTGGACTGTGTCTGTTCATGCTCGATGTGAACGGTGCCCCAATGAAATGCAATTTTTCTCTTGTTGGCCATTGGTTTGGTGGTTTCTCAAGTCATAGGGTACCCCCAAATCATCTGTATCAAACCGATTCATAGCGATAAACCAGCCATTTTTTGGGCCCCCTATGACTTGAGAAATCATCATTTGGGTGCGTAGTACTGACAAATGTCCCGCTCTGTGGCCCTGAGGTCCCTGCTATGGTGTTTCTGTTCGCTGGGATAGCCGTGCAGAATAGGAATGAAGCGATATTCCGGGTTTTCGGCCTGTGCGGAAGTGGTTTGCACGAGAGAACGGCTGTCAACACAATTCAGAAGTCGTTTACAGGTGGAAAATACTGGTAGGTTTAAATAGGTAGCTTACTAGCTGTCCCGTGGTTCAAAAAAACATGTCGTTTCATATCCATGACAATAGAAAAGCAACTGCAACATCAGCTGCTTCCCCGCACAGCCCCATTTTAAAGGGATGGTTGGAGGTACCACTACTGTGGACATCACTTGCGTATCAAATGGACCACTTGCAGAAAAAAAGGACTGGTTGGTGCTTATAACCCCAATGGAAAATATCAGTCAACCCACCAAAGGACCTACCAACCATTTGTTAATACATTTGGGAAAATAAAAAACGTCAATCAAACCACCAGCCAAAGGATCATCAAAAATTCACCAAGAATGCAAAGCGGAAGCTGGAGGATCCAGCATCGAATGTTAACATAGCCTTCTATATCCTTAGATTTGCTGTGTTCTGCCAGACCCTGGGTGGTCCTCTTAAAATGCCTGGGGTTAGTAAGTTTTATCTCAGTGTAAAGTGGTCCGTGCAGTGGTGAAAATAACCATGATCCTAGTCTTCCTGAGTAGATCGAATTACAAGGGTCTACTGAAATTCATGTATTGCTTGTCCATAAATGGCTTACCACCCATTTTTTGTGTTTCCTTTCAAGAGTGATCTGGAGGTTGGGGGTACACCCATTTTTGAAGATACCCAAATAGCTTGTATATGTCCTTGTTATCGTTGGTCGTTCTCCACTATCATTCACCGCTAATCAAGTATTCATGAGTGTCATTGACCACCGTCAACCATGAATGAAAAATCACGATACCATATGATACATAACATTAACTAAGCATTTTTGATGATAGTCATTGACAATTCACTAACAACCCAAATGAAACTTAACATCATAAATTATAACCCGCTATTTATCCACTATAATCCACATTTATCCCCTATACTCCAGGGGAATCCATGTATATCCATGTATTACAATCCACTATAATCCCCTATGAACCACTATTATCCCCTGTTTATCCAATAAAATCAACTATCTATGCACTATTTAAACGATCATCAACCACCCATCAATCCACTTTGAATCCACCAACCCCTTCGCCAGCCACCTGCCTCGCTAAGATAGTAACCTGAGGAAGGCGCGCCAGCTGGGTGCGTAACCAGTGGTAGAAAATGGCCAACCGGGCCAACTAGTAGTACAATTGATGGTTGATACAGTCATACTAGTTAATGGTTCGTTGATGCTGGATAGCAATCATACAACCAACAATTCATCGCGACAGGGATGGCCGGGACACCCTCATGATCTGATCCAGTATGTATAAACAGCAAAATCCAGCAAGTTCCTTGGTTCTAGGATAAAACATGATAAAACCATCTTCGAAAACCAACACTTGTGAGTCATGATCGTTAACAATGATGACAGCTTGGGATAGGAATCCCCTCCACGACCATGTCAAACACCTCACCTGACCTCCCACAGTGTACCGATACCAGGAAGGGCTGCTGAGAGGGGGCTCCACGTCAGGCGGACTGTGGATCCAAATTTGATCATTTCCAGGTCGGCTGAGCGCCCTGAGACCTCTGAGGTCTCATGACTTCCGGGCGCCTAATCAATGATTGAGCGCCAATCTTGAACTTCTGCAAGTCCACACGGATACTTTGCCAACTCGAACTTGAATCTAAATTAAATATGTAAATAGAACATATATACAAAGACTATAGATACATGGATTTGTGTAAATGTGTATATATTTGCAAATATCTATAAATATCTATAAATGGAAATAGAACATGCGAGCATGTTTGAAACCTGTTGATGCTTCATCACATATCCTGCTGATTCATGGGGAGAATTGAAAGAAAAAGTGCAGCGAAGGTACTGCATAAGAATCTCTTGTATAAGAATTTGAGGGGTTCGGATTTGTTTCCTCTCCTGTTCGGGCTGAATATAATTTGCTTCTTCGGTTAGGACTTTGAAGGGGGCCCACCGCGGCAGTTAAATTCTTAGCAGCCATGGTTTGGGGTAACCATGATAAAAGCCCGGGCCAAAAACCAAGACAATTTTTTTTAACAAAAATGCATTGCTAGACAACCAAGAAACAAACAAAAATTGAAAAACATGTTATGAATGTCCCGCGCGGGGGATTGAGCCCACGACTTTGTCGTTGAAAGCCGCCCTTTTTGCCAACTACGCCGAGCAAACCCGGCCTGGAGGGCCAAAAACCGGCTTCTAAAACGTTTCCGTCAACCTGCATGTTCCCCCCCGGCTTGCAAAGCAAAAATATCTTTTCGGGCCTCGAAAAATTCCTTTTGTCTCGCGGGCTCGCCGGCCTAGATTGGCGCCACCGGCATTCTTTTCAAGGACTGGAAAATTTTTAGGCTCCGAAAAATTGTTTTTGTCTTGCGGACCCGCAAGCCCAGTGTGGAGCCACCGGCATTCTTTTCAAGGACTGGAAAGTGTTTTGAAGCTGGTTTCAACCAATTTTCCAACCGTAAAACAGAAATAAGTTTTCAGGCACCGAAAGGTTACTTTTGTCTTGCGGACCCGCAAGCCCAGTGTTGAGCCACCATCATTCTTTTCAAGGACTGGAAAATGTTGTGAGAGCGGCTTCTTGCAAGTTTGCAATCGTAAAATCAAAACAATGTTTCAGGCCCAGAACTTAAAAAAATCTGAGGAAAGCCAAGGGAGTAAAAAATCATCCGGTTTTCCATAACAAGAATAATTGGAATACATACTTTCGAAACTGCTAAGAAATTGAGGGACCCTCGGACCGGGAACGTGGAAAATCTTGAGCAATCTAAATTAAGACTTTGAGGGACCCTGGACCACAGATTTGGGATTCTTATCCAGGAGTTCCACTGTACTTCCACTAGCGTGAAGCGTTGAGCCATATCATGCGCAACTAGACCACAAAGCGGGAAAAGGGGTGACACGACAACAAGTGCGAGGCGAGATGTGAATATTCCACAGGTGCGACATTTTCAGAGTATCCAGATTACTTCCTGTGAATGCCGGTAGTACCGCAGAAGGCGGTGGCGGAAATTTCGAGTGTGGGAAACCTCTAGGTCTCTAAGAAGAGATGGCTGGCTGAGATGAACGGATCGCAAAGCGACCCAATGAAGGAACCAAAGGCGTCCGGAATTCTGATGGGCTGGTGTTTTTGTCTGCTGACGTTTTGCTGTTGGTGTTTTGGCGGGCTGGTCTTGCTGTGCTGGTGCTTTTCTGTGCTGGGTGTTTGCCTTTTTTACCTGTGCTAGTGTCTCGGTGCTGGTCATTTTCGGCTATTGTTTTTTCTGCTGTTTTTCTCGGCTGGTGTTTATGTTTGCTGGTGCTCTTGTCTTCTGATGTTTTTTGTGCGCTGGTGTTCTTGCGTGCTGGTGTTCTTTTCTGTGCTGGTGTTTCTTTCTGTGGTAGTATCTGTGTCCGCTGGTGTTTTTGTGTGCTGCTGTTTGCGTGGGCTGGGTGTTTCTTCTTAGCGAGTGTTTTAGCTCCTGGATACGCCTGGTATTGTTTCCTGTGCTGGTGTTTATGTGTGTCTCGATATCTGTCTTGCTCCCTCTCTCTCTCATATCTATCCCTTGATCTGCCTCCGTCGGAACCTGCCAATTGGGCATGTCTTATCATTCGTATCTAGATTCAGTAGAGCCTCACTTCTTCCGAACACCCACATGTCAGCATAACTCTCGTCCACTCAAAAAATCACATCTTCGGGGCTGTCTTCGCATCCGAGCAACAAATTACCTGACAAAGTAGGAAACCGATGGCGATTGCCTTAGCCGGAGCTCAAATGAGGCAAGTGCCAAAAGACTCCGAAGGAAATGAAAGAAAGTGCGCCAAGCAACCACTGTTGATCCTGGGGTGTCAATGGATGCCATAGATGTTCATGGCACTTAGAGAACCATGCAACGGATTCCATGGACTTCATCTGTGACCTGGGACCTCAAAGTATCCCGAGATTCTGGGGATAGAAGTTCGCCAGGGTACAGACAGGTTGCTAAGTTGTTGCATCAGTGGCTTCGGCGAGCATCACTCTTCAAGCATGCCATCGCAAAACTTCGTGAAACATCTTGGGTTGACATCTTCTGCACAGAACATCCTCCCAAGCAACCGATCCCCCAACCACCCATGCAACCCAACCCACCAAGACAAACCCACCAGGATTTTCGGTGACATCCTACCACTCTTGTTACTCATACCCCAAAGTTAACCAACAGGCCTTGTGATTGACCAATTTCTGTTGCTAGCCAGGCCTGAGCACTCTTCACGCCAGTGCAACAGGTAATTGCTCCATTGTTTCTGCACCCACAATTTGACCATGCTCATGTTCCAGGCATGAATTGTGCTGGGATGGACGGGATGGAAGTACTTCCTAAAGTAGCGGTTGATGTTAATGAGTTCAGTTCAGTGAGCTTGATTTTGTCCGAACGCACACCGCCCCCAAAGAACTTTTGCCTTCAAAGCGCACTGGCGTCCACCTGCATCTCTTTCATTTGCACCCTTTGATTTCGACTGTCCTGCAGCCATCTGCAGCCCGCAATCGGTCGCGAATCAAGAAACGTGCGTCCCAAAAGGTGAACAAGCCAAGGAAATCATCGCAAAGATTACTGTACAACACCATCAGCCACAACAAAGCTATACGAGTAATTAGCATTTATCAGCCATCGTCAAATTATAGCAAATGAACCAAGATGAGCCATTGTGGTCATTCATGATGGGTGACGTCTCAGTGGCCCGGTCCAGCAAGCATCTGGCTGGGTTTCCCTGGGAAGAAAACAAGAACCCACTTGGGTCCAAGCATTTTGTTGTTTAAACGATATGCATGTGGGACTCCTATCCTTGGTGTCAGAGGCATCTTAGTTGCTCAAACCAAGCCCACTCTTACCCCACTCTTACCTGTCATATTACATTGGCAGTGCTACATCATGCTACATCTACTCATGTATTCAATAAGGCAAGCCTTTGGGTATGAACATCTGCTCATCATCCCATCACAGGTCGACTTTCCAGGTCTCCGTGTGTTTGCCCTCCATTTTACGTGGATGTGCAGCTGGGGTTGGAACCATGGTTCTAAGCCCTACAAGGTAGCTGAACTAACCCCTAGAAACCATGCTTCGGGACGACCTGCTAAGTGGCAGTGCACATCCAGCCGTAGGGCCCCAGTACGGAGAGCATCACTGGGTCCTCCCATTTCTTGGAGCCCATGCGCCGCTTCGCTGCCCACATAATGAACTGGTAAGACAGCACCATGACCTCCCAAGGCTATGAACTGATCGAACAGCTGGATTTCAACAGCAACAACTGATAGCTGGAATATTCTGAGAACTCAGGTCTTTTTTTCATGGTATGGTTGGTTTAAACCGTTCGTCATCATGATCATGAATCATCAATCAACATCAACTCACCAGAAAAGAGATTCATGAACCAACTCATAGACGTCATCATCACCATCAATTCGTTCCTGCACCTTTTATGAGGTTACGAACGCGCCCTTGGTAAGTTGAGAGGCTCGGGATAGGCGCTGGGCCAACGAGCTTCCCAGAAATTTCCCGGCCTTCCAGTTGCCGGTAGCCAGCTGGCTTCTACCAGCTAGTTGTTTGGGGTTAGTGACCTACTATTTCATGGTAACTGCAAGGGTTGGGATCGTCATACCACTCATGCTGTGATGGTTAAGTGGTTATTTGGGATGGTTAACTCCTCATAGTTGAGAGACTACCATGAAGAGACTGTCCTCATTGGTTTGTTGATTGGTTATTTGTTGATTGGTTATATATTTGATGGTTGACTACGGCGGGTAAAGTGGTTCACTAATCTATTTTTGATGGTTGCCTGATGAACTTATGGCACCCTCTGGTAACCTAAAATAGCTGGCTGTGTAAGTCGGCATGTTGTTTACCTACCGGGAATGGGGCCGCGTGGGTTTTGGCCATTTATTAAGCTGATCAGAAGATGGCAGTCTTTGTTGGGACCCAATCTTGAGTTTGTTACTCCTGAGAACAGCTGAATTGGTGACTGGTGCCAAAAAAAACAGAAAGGTATCATTGACTTGGGAAGGTACATCCAGGACAGCCCTGTAGTCACATCAGTGGCAACTCCACTGAAATCCGTCCAACTCAACCTGAGATTCCTTGACCTAGTGGTCACTACAGAAAAACAACAAGATGCATGGTGGAACATGTACGGGTGCAGTCAAGCTGAGTCGAGCATTCCATTCAATTCTGCTTGTCTGTTGCGCTTTCGCTAGTACTCCAGTACACATGTTGGAAGTGAGATCCACCAGAATCATTGCCAAGATACTGCAAAGGCTATGCCAACGACCGACAAGACCCTTAGTCGCTGCGTCGTGAAAAAACGCCAAGCTGTCGTTTCATGTCAATCACTTTGCTCTGTCAAGTGCAGTCCAACATCCAAAAAAGCAGCACCACAAGTTATGTGCCAGTTGCCATGAATGCTTCATGCTGGAATTCAAGAGGAACTACTTCACAAAGAAATCAAATGCGTAGAGTCCGAAAGATTTCCTATTTGCCCAACTATGCGTAAAATAGCAAGTCCCCATAAACAAATCAAACAACTATCCATCAATCATGAGGACTTTTCTTTCACAGTCCAATGCCGGGTCGTGCAACCTTCAAGAGCAGCACCACGAATACAACCACTGGCAATAGCTGATATGCCAAAACACACCCATGATCCCCTCTATTGGTGCGAGTCCAGTGTCTTGGAATTGACACCGCAACATCTAATTCTCACCATCAACACATTTGCCAACAACTGTGATGCCACGGTGTATGCCCCCCATCGGCTCGAGCGTCATCCAGATGTTCTCCCGGAAGAAGGCGGTTTCTTGAAGGAAACCGAAGGTCAGAATGCTGGCAAAAGCATAGACCTGGATCTTCAGCGCGGTTGACTCACAAGAACTTGCCGAGCCATGGCAGAAAATGCTAGGAAATTCATGTACGTTTACGTGCCGCTATCCTACAGCAATATGAGGTACTAGTTGCACTTTAAGCAAGAATATGTTGAAGATTGTTGAAGGGTAGTTGTCACACCCTAGGTCACACAACCCCAACAGGACTGAGCAACGCTATAGAAGAGAGAAGAGGAAGGAGAGAATACGAAGGGAAAACGCTGAAAAAGTAGAAGAAAATCCAATAGTTGCAGGAAGCAACGCTGTGGAATATAGAAGGAAAGAGGGAGAGTGAGGAGATACTATACACATCTATACACTTATATACTGTATAATTTGTTTTTTTGGGGGTAACAGAGCCCTCCTAACCATGGACGACTGTCCCCATCATTAATTTAGCAACGGATCAAGATGGACCAAGGTTTCTATTCAGAATTGGTGTCAACATGACATTGGCAGCAATGGCGAAAGAGCATGGAAGGGCATGAGTTTCTCAACTCAAAGCAAGGCTCCGGCTGATTCTCGAAATTGGAAACAACATGAAGCAACCATGTATCACTTGGTGGCTTTGTCCAGAAATGGGGGAACCCTGCGCTAGCCAAATACAGTAGAATGACAGACCGATGAATTTAGATCCCCAGTTCGAAGACACCCGCTGATAGCATAAACGAAGCATCGCGAACATTCCCCCAATGTTCTCAAAGTTCTTGACACATCATCTCAGCTGTCCTGATATGAACCATGGATAACCATGGTCAATACTTCACCGCAACTCATATACACACTTATTTGCACCACGTGCACATGGTCAACACTTCCGCACTTTATTTCTGCTTGGCCCATTCCAAATCGTCACCCTGCCAGGTTCCCGCACGTGGCCACCAATCGTACGAATGGAAAACAACTTCTGCTTGTCGTCTTTGGGGACATAGAAGAGCAACAACTCAGCGGTTCGCAACGAAAACATGTCCCACCTGACCTGAAAACATGATTTGCGCATAGTTTTGCCGGATGGTTTATATATGTTTTCAGTACATAGGGGGTTGACTTGGAATGATAGTGAACTGATGATTCTTTATATGATCCAAGTTGGTGCTACTGTCGGAGATGATGCTTGACCAACTGGTAACTGGAATGGCAAAAACCCAACAATCATGAACCAAGGATCGACCAAGCGTTGGCAACTTGCCATGGCATGGCTTTGCGTGGATTTTGATCACCAGCAAAGCGAGCAGAACAATATCTGGGAATACAACTACAGTGTATAGTTTTCTACGCAGCCCAAGAGAGACACACGTCAGCAGCAACAAACCAAAAAACTATGGGTTAACGTGTTCCATCCGTGCCTAGTGCCTTTACCAAGGGGTAAGGAAGAAGTATTGTAAGGCAAAGAACACAGAATTTACCTTTGGCGGAGAGTGCCACAACTGAAGCAGTAAAAATGGAGCAGCACCATATTTGATAAGGGCCGATTGGAGATAGGAGTAGCGAATTGAATCTTGTTGGCCAGTCCGGGAATAGTATGTAAATGTAGAGAGAGGTTGAGCCTTTCAAAGGTTTTGAAAGCCCATCAAACAACTAAAAAAGGACCCTTGGCTCTGCTGGATCTCACTTCCCTGGTAAAATCGAGTGATAATAGCTGATGAGGCAATGGCTTAGTTCCTCATAGTTAAGTGGCTTTGTGGGGGCGCGCAGGCCTCGAGAATCATGGGGAACCCCGAAGCAAACGTGTGAAAGCAATGGGACATAGGGAGAGAAGATAACATGAAGTGTAGAAAAAAAAGCATCCTTGTAAACAAGTGCCCTTAGAAGTGAAGTGTAGGGCACGGCTCTGGGGGGAAAGAGATGTTGAAAATGACAGAAACCATGCAATGTGAAAAAATGACTGTCAATTTTGGGGAAATGAAAGGAAAGGGAATGGACATGTGGCATGGTAGAAATGCTGAGTTGCGACAGCTCAAGTTCTGCTGAAACAGTGGCATAGCTTAATAAGCTTGCGCCAAATGCCTTAAACATCTATATATTATATATATATATGCATACATACTATATATTCGCATAAACAAATTGTATGGATATGAAATGATGCTATATAAGTGCATACATGTCATGCGCATTTATCATCTGAGCAATTACCGTCGGTGACGTGAAAATCGTCTAAGATTCTAAGACTTGCCTATTCGCCAAGGACAACCGGCGATTCCGATGCACCCCCATCTCAAGAAGCTCAGTTGTTTGGAATTAAACGGCAAGTGAATCAAGTGATATCCCAAAACATCTGCAAAACACGACGTGAATGACACAGGTTCATTATATTTAGCTGCAGCTTGAGAGAAACTGTGCACAAAATTTTAAGTAAAGCATGGCAAATCATGAGAAACTTGCGATATCATTGGGCCCTCTCACAACCAATGCTGGCTTGAAACCCTGCCAACAACGACTGAGGACGGCCGCTCACTACCATTGTCCAGCTGAGCTCCGCACGTGCAAGGCCACACTGACAGCGATGGCAAAGCATGCCCCTGCACAGTCAGTCTCTGTCCAACAGCATGTTGTAGAGTACAACTTAACTTTTTCACGTATAAAATCATGGACATCCTACTCCATACAAAGTGTGGAGTCTGGGGTATTCTTGAAACATGTGGGATTCATACTTTCATGTCCCTATAAAATCGAGGGCTGCGAAATGCAGATTCTTTTGGCTTCTTGAGAAGAAACTGGAAAACACTAGCAGCAGCAACCATGTTGTGTGCGTGTGCATTGCCTTGTGGATATTGTATCACTTGAGTTCAAGTGATCACATGTTTGTTACAATGTGACTATGTGTGTCATTCCTATTTGAGTCACTAAAACGAAACTGTGGCTTCTGGATATGTGTTCAACATGTTCAAATAACCGCAGCTTATTTAACACGAATGTGATGACGTGGTATTATATCAATTTACATGATATTGAGTGATGTATATGTGTTGGCTGATTTGATGCCAGGAGAGGTTTTCCTTGGGGCGGCCTCCTCATGAGTTTCGGTGTGGACGTGGACGTTCTACTTCTTGTTGGACGCATGCATACTGTTGTCAAAACTTGAGGCGAGCCTGAAGTATTTTGAGCCGATAAGCATCCATAAGCCTTGCCTGGAAGTTGGTTGAATAAAATGAAGGGGACAATGAGGGTTTCAAAAATAATCACCAAGTTGCCATCCATGAATCTATTGAGATTGAAAATTGACTCGGCTGTGTTGCAGTCAACACAGGCCATCATACAAAGTTGTCATCAAAAGCTCAGGTCTGCAAAAATATCTCACTCTAAAATGGGGGGACCGGCCTCCCATAGCAGTGCTAGCTATGGGCAAAATCACCTCGCTACAACCAGCCACTAACAATAAATCGAGGAGTGCTCCAATCCCATAACGGAGTGCACTTTACCACGTTGTGCTCGAACCTCTGACTCGATCCAAATCATTCTTTACCAAAGACTTTCATGGGAAGACCCCACCTTGAACGATCTTGAACCGTGCTGATTTTTGAGTTCGCTGACTTTAGTTCTCATCATGCGTGTACCTTTTGCAGACTCATCAAATACAAGTATCAGTTTCAAACGATGACAAACCGTAGCAAAAAATACCATGACAAAGCTTTGCCGCAGAATCTAGCCCATGACAAAGCTCAAAATTCACATTTTGAAGGGCAGAACTTCACCAACCACACGAGCTCTGCCGAGAAACCAACAGCGCTTTTGATCTGTGGTGTGTCATGCTTCAGGCCCAAACCACCTCAGGTTCAACTGGCTTCAATCGCAACGGATTCGGTGTGTCTGAACCAGCTTGGACTGTTTTCCTCAGCTTGATCTTGGTTCCTGTCACAGATTCCATCACGATTCTGAGCAGAACATGGGAACTACCGGCGGTTCGTTTCTTTCTGAGTGTGAGGACAATCTCTGTTGTAGATCAGAATGTTGGTGTTCATCCATCATTACAACCTCTACAAGCTCAAAGATGGCACGTTTCAACACCAAATGTTCTTCTCCATGTTGACGTTGTTCGATGCCAATGGTATTATTGGTTGTTTGATAGTTGCATTATGTCCCACCTATGCACCAGCTTCATGTCGGAGATTCATTATTCTAGCAATTGGAGCGCCTGCCGCAACAACTTCGCAGCATGGCAAGTGTATCCATCGGGTGCATCGAGCCAACCAATCGACAACGGGAGACCCGTCAAAATCGTAGCAGCTGACACGGGTTCCACGAAAGACGACCGTCTTGAAGTCGCTTACAAGGCAGCCAGATTTTACACTTCCCCATGTTGAACTCTCGCAAATCATGTCCCGAAAATGGGTTTACGTTACTATTAGAAGTATTGTATGACTTATCAACAAACAATTGAAAAAAATGAACTTCCCCCAACCTTAAAAACACGCATTTGCACACGAATTATATACATCACGCTGCAGTCCGACTGAATATCCTGGGCACGAGGTGGAGGTGATAGCACAACTTGGAAGTGCAAGAACCTGCCAAAACAGAGCTGCACGAGACGTTTGCAAAATTGCTGGCTGATTATGCACCTCTTATACATGTTTGTCTACTGGTTGATGAGGGTTGGTTCTGGATGACGATGCTAATAAAAGGGGACAATCAGAATTAAGAGTAAGCATCAGTAACCAATGACCGATGACTACCGGTGATACTGGATGGTGGTTATCTGCTAAAATCCAAGTAGCAAACCCTTCAAGTAATACGTACGCTCAACCACCCAGGATTTCCAGCCACAGGGCCGGAAAAAAGATACCTTACCTGACACGGTGACCTTTTCGGCATAGACTCAGGGATGGGGTATTTGGAGCACAGCATTCTTTTGGACAGCAAACAGCACACGGAAAACAAGCACGCACGTATGAGACTAGATATAAATTGCATGTGAAACAAAATATTATCCTGGCTTGGTCTCGGTCGTGTTTACATGTAGATCCATGTATATGAATGCATATGATATGGATCTACATTGTAGTATATGATATGATGTATATAAGTATATGAATACCTAAAAAATGATAGATAATTGAATTGTAGTCAGTTGTGCTGGTTATCAACATCTCTGCAAATGTAGAAATTACCATGCAAGCTGGGCGGTGCAGAAAACACATGTTCGCTGCCATTCCTACGTTTGCCCCGCCCTCAACGATTAACCTTTCCCCAGGCTCAAATTCCTGCGCAGGGCAAATTGTTTTAGGTCCTCTGCTTAATTAGCTGATTTTGGATAGGGGCTGGCGGGAGCATGTGGCCCTCTTGAATCTTCACCAGCATTTCTTTGCTGGCTCACAATGCAGCGAATTTCGAAAGCCATCCCGCCACCCAGGGACCCAAATGGAATACCAAGGTTTCGGTGAAATGTGAACAAATGGGAACCCACTAGACAATCTATGTCATGTATTTTCTGTATGTTGAATTCATCCCATCCTTCTTTGTGAAGTAAGGACTATTACAGTAGTACGTACAAACGCTACCACTTCTGATATAGTTTCGCCCTGGTCATTCAATACGTGGTTTACATGCCGCATGAAACCATACATGTTACAGCAACATCATGTAGGCTGCCATGACGCAATTGCATACCCACACACACACACACACATAGTGATTTATGTCCAAATGGCTCAAGACTAAGCTTTGATTTGCCAAACAGCAGCCATGGTTGGTGCGTTGGTTGGTTGGCTGGCTGGCTGGCTGGTTGGTTGGATGGTTCCCTTGAACCGTTGCCATGGACAACACCTCTGCACAGCTCGCAGCCTGAAGACTGCATTGTCGAAGGTTGCAGCACAAAAGATGGAGACCGTGGTATTGATCATGCCCCAAATTGCCTGAGAAGACGGACTGGCGCAAAATTGACCATGAAATCGGAATAGAGAGAATGAATAGAAGGAATGATTTAAGGGGGAATGGTTTAACAGCATGTTTCAACTGATCAACCAACAACTGAGCCAGCGGCAAAACCTCAATTTAAAATCGCGGATTTTCTCAATTGTTATCGTTTTTGGGAGTTCACTATATCGTTTCCCAGTGTTTGGTGACATTGGATACCCTCGCACCCCACTCTTGATGCGCAGTCAATTACTTTTATGCTTCCAGGTCATCATCTGCCGTGTCTCCATTACTTGTTTCCATTTATACATACGTATATAGCTTTATATGTTCAGGCGTTCAGGTCATAAGCCTTTTACACGACCGATTTCAACGCATCATTACTGGATCGGCCAGAAGAAGACATTTTGTGAAAATCCGCTTATCGCTTCGTTATCGTTCTGCTTATCGTTCCAAACCTCTGGGTACTTTAGAACAAATCTGGATTGTTCAAAAGGCTGAATCTCTTAAGTTATCTTAGGTTCTCTTACATTATCGGTTTTGGGAGTTCACTATATCGTTTTACCGGTCCCGGAGCCATTTCCTGAAGATATTCCAGCCGAAGACTAAAGTCAACTACGGAGAGTTTAGCCTTCCTCTCAACTGGATGAGCCCAACCATGTCCCAAGAAGATGTCTGCCTGGGCGACATCGCTAGTTGCCGCTTCCCATGGGGGCTGAGCTGCTGGGACCTGGGGAACTCCCATGGCCGCTGTTTGCCCCCTAGCAAGCAGCAATTCTTGCTGTGTCAGAATGTCAACCTGCAATATCACAAGGCTGTGCCCATCCAGTACCCAACTCGCATAAGTTGCATGCAACCAACGGAACAATTGATGTCACCTGGAAGCATCTCACAGCGAAGCCCAACCTGCTACACACTACCCCATTTGACGGAGATACTCCTCAGCAGATTTTTTCAGGTGATCTTTGGCATTGATCTAACCACCACCCAGAGTTTAGCGTTGTCAACCGCTCATCTTGCTTGGCAGGGCCACACATGTCCAAGTCCGTATACGCAGCTGTCGAGTTGCTTCTCGAATATCCTCGTCTGTGCAGTTCACAAGATAGAGAATTCCGACAAAAATAATGAGGAAACCTCAGGACAACTATCATTTCAGCTGCAACCAAGCCAATGTGGGGGTAGGATGGAGTACCTTGAGTCGGTGGTTTGCGTAAATATTCCTGAAGAAGCGCCTTGCAAAGAGGGACTAACGGCTGGCTGACAACTTTCATTTCACATCTCAGGAATGGTCATGGCGCTGAACAGCCTGAATATCCTGCGGAGATGCCCCCAATGTGAACAAGAACAGTGGTGCAGTCCCTCACGGCTCGGTCCGGTCCTAGGTGCTTCCAAAACCATGTAAAATATTCAACACAAACACTACCAGGGACTACACTGTAGTTCATGTCACATTTTGGTGGTTCATCTTTACAACAAGCTGTGGAGAGTGCCCCCCTTGCTACCCCCAGCTGGGGTTATGAGTTTAAGGAAGCAATGATGGCAGCACGAAATGTGCTTATGATATCCCTTCGTAATGTTGGGCTCAACTTGTTCACAGGAATTGTGTGAAGTTGCATTAATCAATCCCCTGTCTGTCAGATGTGAAATTGTGTGAAAAATCGATCCGCCCCCAAAAGAACAAGTAGTCTACTATATCATATTCAAGTACTCGTTGTGATGGTTATCAAACCAAATGCATCGTGGCTGAACGAAAATGCATGATGGGGGGGCTCCCAGGCATCTGGGTTCAAACGATTTGCTGGTCACGTACCACCTGGCCATATTACAACTATGGCTTTCTGCTACGAACGCTGCGGGCGTGAAGCGGCTGGAAATACGGATCATTGTTAGGCATTTTTGGGCATCTTATATTTACATATTTTTATATGTGGATAGATAAGACTATGATCATGAAAAGGGCTGTATGTAAAGAAACAAACTGTAGACAACGTCTTATTCACTTACAATGTCCATATATATGTATATAACGATTTACATGTATATCTAAAAATATACCAATTCATACGTGCCAAATCAACCAACTCTGTAAGATCGTTTTTCGATCCACAACCTTGCGGCACACCCACGGTACCGCCCCTTGTCGTTGGGTTACAGCTACGGCTATGACCAAAAACCCAGCAAAAAACGTCCCATCCCGATGGTGACACTAGTTCAACACTACAGGAGAGGTCAGTTGAGTCAAGACTCATAGTACAATCTGTATATATATATATATATAGAACCGGTTCGCAGAGTTCCATCCTGAGAATCAACAAATAGGTCTTCTTCGTTTCTCAGGTGGCTCAAGCCATCAAGATTCCCCCCGAAGCCAGCCCGCAATTTTGGGTGGTCAAGGGCCCCTGTAGCATGGTGAACAGCCGACAAATGAGTGTTGGGATCTTCACCCGCACACTTGGTCGTTGCTTACGATTGACCCACAAAAATGTGCGAGCCGATCTAAGGATCGGAGCAAAACCTCAAGCAAGTTTTGGCATACCACGATTAAGCCTGGGATTCATTGATCTTCAACCGACTAGTGAAACGCTGACAATGATCAACCATATTTGGTTAGTGGTATCTCCCATAGTTTCACCTGATATATCTCCATAGGATCCCATTTCTTCAATTGCAACGCCTGCAAATCCTATGAATGATAGGATTAAGTCACCAACAATCCCAAAGTCATTGGCAAGAAATGTCAAACCACCAACTACAGTAATTAGATTCACTAGTATCAACATCAACCATGACTAATTAGCCATCACCCATTCAACCTTTGATTAATCCACTACGAGTACCAACCATGTCGAACCATTATCAAGCAGCTAGCCATGAATCTCAGAAACTTAAAAACCACCAGCAAGCTGATCCCTGGCTGTGCCAAGACACCGATCAATAGCAAGGCGGTGGTCCATGTGACACCATCAGGTCTCGGGGCGACGACAAAGTCATCGCGGCTTCAGCCAGGTGTTGGGCGGACACTGCGAAAAGCAACTGTTCCAACGTGGTTGACAACATCTATACAGAGTGGTACCCCCTACTTGGCTAAGATGGTTTATAACTAGGGTAACTACTAGTTATGGTAGATGTAACTATACTTAAACGGCTTCTTAGCAAACTTCTAGTTTGTGGGGTACCACTCGGCTCTGTAAGTATGGGTTTCTTCATGGATGACAACCACCCCATGTATAGCTTCATATGCTTCATACTCATCATGATAGTACACGTAAGTTTCAGTATGGATTTCTATATGCCTTATAGCTGGAAATCATGGTGCAACATGGTTGACATTATATCCATGTGGAATCTATGAAAATTATGGTGCTGTGGGGCGCATCAATTGTTGACACCCCGGTTCAACTTTATTCAAGCTGTTCCAAGAGCGCCTAAAAAATATGCGTTTCTTGCTCAAATGTGGATGTTTGGATGGTGGGCGGTTTTTCCTGCTATTGAATGCCTACATCTGTTGTAGATGATTTGCAGATCCAAAATCTTGATTTTTGCAGACCGAAAATCTTCACCTTTTCAGGATGCAGAAAGTGTCTGAGTTGTGGACGAGATCCCCTCTAGAACCCCACGAATGAAATCCAGTGAGAAGACTTGTTCCCGTGATCGTCTCAACCAATTGGTTTCTCCAAGGCACTCTTCTTCGGCCTCTTCTTCTTCGTGCAGTTCCTCTGCAGTTTCTACACCATGTGATTCTGCATGTCCAGCCGTTTCCTCAACAAGTCATGGCAGATGTCATTTCTCACATCGGATTTGGGACATCCCAAAGAGGGCGCCCAAGATCCTGCCCGCAAAGGGTTGCAGACCATTCCTGATCAAAGAATAACAACAACAATGGCTACGGGTCCACATTAACCAACCAATAATGGGTGGTAATAACCAACAATAATAAGGAAAACAAAGGTCAATGATAGGGGAACCAGGGGTACGGGGTTTTGACCCATAGCCACGTAATGAATACGGATGCACACAAAGCATTACTAAACATTGTGAGCCACTGTCAGTTTCAGAGAAAACACCTAGATTGGCTTCTCTGAACCTTGCCTTAGTTCAAACCTTCATCCGTAAGCTGCAGCATCAAGGCTGCGGCAGTCAAAAAAATCTGTACTGTTCCTAAATTTTACCAATCTACCAAGCAAATAGTGATAACTACTAGCAATAGTAATGATAATAAAAACATAATAGTAAAAATGGTATTTGTATATTCGGAATAACAGCATTAGCAGCAATGGTATCAATAATGGTGGTACTTGTATAGGAAATAGTTCTAATAAAAATAGTGATAATCATAGAACCAACAGTTGTAATCAAAGTAATACACTCGTGGCAGTCTTAAACTCTTAAACATGCAAAACGGCAATGGTAGTATAAAGAAAAATGCAATGGTAGTAGTATATAGTCATGAAAAAATATTGGTGACGGCGATAGTGATGGGATTCCCTCCATGTTTCAAAGCAATGGATAAACTGTGATTGTGAACATGCAATGGATACTTTCCCTGTAAAACTGCCCTCAAAATCTATCAGCGGTGCTGCCATGTTCTGTCCAGCCATGCTGCAAGGTGAGGAGCTGCCAGGGCAGCTCCGTGCGCTGGGAGAGGCGCCTGAGATCAGGGAGAATCCATGGTCCAACCAGGACTTCTTAACCATGGATTCACCAATCCGCTAATTAACAACTTAACCGGAATCATAATGATGGAATGGTGGAACTAGGGATTGGTGAATCCACTAGTATATAAGTGATTCACCACTAGGAATCCTCAATTGGTTAATCATGGATTAACAATGGTCCAACCAGGGAGAATCCATGGTCCTAGTCTATGATTATTGATTAACCAATTTGTTAACCAGGATTTCTTAACCAATCATGGAGATTGGATCCTAATCTAATCCATTCACTAGCTTGATGATCATCACCTATGGATCAGAACTAGCTTTGTTATTATTAGTTCATTAGCTAGTTAATTCAACCATTAATCTGTGGTTAACTAGCTGGTTAAATGGCTGTTTTTAGTAGGTGATCATCAACTATGGCTATGGGTGAAGAGCTTGACCAACCGACAGCTAAGGGTAGTAGTTCACACCCAAACACTTCGACGAATCCGGTCGTTTGGGGGATGTGAATAGCCACAGGGACAGGGTCCCCAAAGCCAAGCTCCATAAAACACGAACCACTTGTCTGTGTGTCACTCCCGCCTCATATTTGTTTAGGAAAGTCGGGCACTCAAGTTTCCACACCAGTAAAGACTTAAAAGAACACGAAATACTTGAGTGATGTGAGGGGGCTTCAAAATACTGAATACTGTCCAATAACATCAAATTTGTGCGGACGCGGGGGTTGATTGCCGCCGCTGTCTGGCAAACTATTGGTCACAAAAACGATCGAGGTCGCCAAAAAAATCAAATAAAGGTCAGAATTGTTCAACATATATCGCATGTGTGAGTATCATGAGTGTGGTCCACAAAAAAAGCTGTATAGTTGTGCGATCCCTTCTGTGGACTTACATCACCAACCAACCAACCAACCCACCAACCACACCACCAACAAAGAACCAACGACACCCAGCACTCAAGGCTGCCAGGAGCGCCTCTGTGGGCGCGGCACCTGCAACAGGCAGCCGTGTCAAGCATCGAATTCTGAGGTGTTGATGGTTGAATTGATGTTTTATAAGGGATTCTAACACCATCAACCATCAACTCATCAATGTTGATTTATTGATGTTTTATATGGGATTAATGTTGATGTTAATGATAAGGATATGGGTTCACAACTGTTAAGAAATTGATCATCATCAAATTGGGGATTCTAATGATTTCTAACGGTGTTGATTCTAAGGATGTGTTTGTAGGGGATTCTAACGTTTTCTTTAATCGGTGTTGATTCTAACAGTCAATGATAAGGATACGGGTGTTTCTCAAAACAGTTTATCATGGAAGTGTTAACGGCGATTATTAAAGGTTTACAGGGGATTAGAATGAGTTCTCAAAAGGTTTATGATGAAGGTTTTATGGGGGAGTAAAGATGGGTAATGATAAGGATAATTATCAACAATAATTTAATGGATAAACAACTACTATGTGGGTGTTTTTTAAATAGCGAACCCACCAAAACGGTTTCCTGCTAAACATGATTAATATGCAGGATGATTTTGGGGGTTCCCTATCTTAAGAAACCAGGCCATATGGCTATCGGCCCTAGGTCAATACCAACCAACCAACTGCCATGGGTAGATGAACGCTCAACAGATCGACTAATTTGGTGATGTGAACAGCGGTGCAGGGGTCCTTGACCCACAACGACAATCAACGACATGGGTACAACAACCGGTAATGATACATATTTGAATACATAAGCATATCACGTAATATGATAAGGTCAACTATCATCAATTCATAGATTTGCCTCAGAATGGTCAAAACGCAAAGTGAACACGGTCAATGACGGATCATTGTCGAAGCCTGAAACGCCCGTCTGATGAAGGACATCGATACACTTCAGGAAACAATGGAGGAGTAAAGCAACAATCCTTCATGGGTATCATGGCACCAGCAACCGGAAATGGTTCGCTTTGTCCGCGTATGATGTGCCAATTAAGATGAGTGGCGATCCTGTGAAAAATTACTGTGACAGCAATAGAGGTAGGATAGTCATGGAAAAATGACTAAGAAAAGTGACTTTGACATACTATGTCAGGATGGTTCTGAGGTCGACCTGCGCACCCATCCAGGCCAAACACAAAGTGAAATTGTCGATGCCAAGAGTGATCAGATTTGATCAGTGTACCTACTGTTCTTTTCCGCTTTCAGTTTGTTCCTAGGACATGGAGACAGGTTTCGAGACAGGGATGCAGTGCGGGTGATATCAGCTTGGGACAACAAAGTGGTCCCATCAAGCTTTGGATGAACTTTATCCTGTGCAATGTAGAATTGCAATTAAGACACAAACACACAAGCGGTAGCTTGATTAAACCATGTTTCCTTATCTATGCATGCTGTGAACAAACGAACTGCTGGGGCCACTAACGGTGATTCCCAGTGACCCAATCTGTTGGTTTCCTGATAGCCCAATATGATCCAATATGCTCACTTTTGGATGCTTGGGCCGCTGGGGGCTCGTGTGGAAATCACTCCTCACAACCTGATCTTTCTGAAGGGAACCAACAAGTAATGGGATCGCGCCATGGTCAAAGTGATTGTGAAATGATGGGGTTCTCACAGCAAACGAGTGAACCCAGGACCTGCATATTCATTGGATCATTTGAGGCCCTGTTCAAATCCAAACTCGTCGATTTTCCCAAATTTCCCACCACAGGTTCCAAAGTTTGATCATTAAAACATGGGAAACTGGGGAAGTCCGAAGAGTTTCAGACCATGATCACTAAAACCTGTGGGACGAAACGCCCTTAGCTTGACGAGAGCGGAACGGCAACATGTGGACGGCAACTGATCAGCGCCTGGCAGCTGTTCAAATGGCTTAGGCATTAGCCATCCCACTTCCTGCGCACGCGGCCGCCGGTTCTTCAGAATTTGCGCCCACAATTGTTCTCCAGTTTTTGTTTGTATATTTACCTCTTTTAATGATATCATTTACCTATATCATTGTTCTGTTGGAAAGAGAATACGCTAGAAACCTTGGGTTGGCCAACCCACAAAAGCAAATCTAAATTGTTTACCAATGAGCCAAGAACCGAATCCAGGAAGTGTTGCAATATTTTTTCACCGAAGCTTGGGAATGCATCTTCAGGGGCATTTTGATGTCAGGAACAAGCTCTGTGATTTTGAGGGCGAACCAGTGGTGGAATGGTCGTAAGCCCGCGACAAATATCATCACCTGTCAAGGAAACTGCCCAGCTATGCTCCACCCTCCAGCTTATTGTGTCACCTCATCTATCCCTTGATTTGGTTCCCTTCACAATGTGTTTACACTGTTGGATACTTGGCAAATGGTCAATCATGAAGCTGCTGACCATTCACCATGTCTGGGTTCATAGAATAAGTAGACAAATCCAAACACACAGTGACATAGACCTACCATGTTGATCCCTTGTTGACTATTGTCGCTCAAACTGATCAACCAACTGGTTTTCAGGAAACATATCCCAGGAAACCATCATAAAGACTTGTAAATAAGCATTTTTTGGGGGGGGGAACATTTTACTATGAAACGACGGACCGTGTCCGGGATGACTGGAGAGCATCTCAGTATCAGGGCGTAATTTCAGCCGCTGGTGATCTGTAGTATGACCAAACCGCTGCCGCATTCACAGCTTTTCATTGGTTTTTCAATGGATAATGATCGATTATGACTGGCACAATTGACAACATTTGTCTTAGACCTATACTAGTACACATACCAAAATCATGGTAGTTGCATAGCTGTTTGAATATTCCCTCTACGACGTGCATTTATATACATTTGTATTCATTTAAATACGTAACATGAGTCCGTATCCGTGGCCTAGTACGGATCTCGCACCTTTCATGAACCTGTTGGAACAACAACCAGCCCCACCAGCTGAGCTCCTCATTGCCAGCAGAGGTGGCACCAAGCTGAAAGGCCAACCATCCCAGGAGCACACGTAGACGCATGGCGGGGCGCGCCGGTGACTTCTCTCTTTGCTTCGAAGACTTGGAGCCACCGCTGACGCATCAAGACGCATGGGAGTCAACCATGATCAACAGCCAAGACTCTGACGAAACCATACAAAACCTGATTCTTTGAGTATCGAACAGTACTGACTGGTAACTTTGACCTCATCGACATTAAAGGATCAGCTGACCAGCAGCGCTAGAGTCATCAGCAGCACTTCCAAACACGGCTCATATTTTGGTCAGGTATGTTTCTATGTTACTATCAGCCAGGCTACCAGCAACCTGCCATGAAATGCCCCTGCCCCTGACCACATCGAAGTGCGGATCTCACTGATAGTGACATGTCGAGAACTGCGAACTGGACATGCCACTCAAGGCTTAACGATTGTGATGATCTGCCAAAATACGTTGCTGCCAGTAATGTTAGGTATTGATTTGTATAAGGGGGTCGATTTAAGAAAGGTTTTCCCAAAATTATTCCAGACCCATACCATTTTGAAAAGGGGATTTATTAAAGAAAATTTGTTTTGGGGGGTTCTTTTTTTTGGATTTATGCATGGCATTTTTTTTACTGCCAAATGGTTCTGGTTGCTTCTATTTTTTCCCTTCCCTTTGAATTCTTTATCTTTTTCTTTTGCTTTCTATTGGCCATTTACTAAACTGAGAGCTTGCTGAAATGGATGATCCCTTTATTAAACTCCTTATAAAAAATTGAGCTTGTTCAATTTTCCAAGAGGGTAGCCCAGGAAGAGCCAAGATGGTGAATAATAGGTTTACCAAAAGGGGATTGATTAATGCAGAAAACTTTTTCTTAGGGTGGCCCTGGCTGCTTCTATCTTTTCCTTTTCCCTTTGAATTCTTTATCTTTCTCTTTTGCTTTCTATTGGCCATTTACTAAACTCAGAGCTTGCTGAAATGGATGATCTCCCTTTATTAAACTCCAGTAGAGTAGATGAGTAGAGAAGAGTTGAGAAGAGTACAGTAGATGAGTAGAGAAGAGTAGAGTAGATGAGTAGAGAAGAGTTGAGAAGAGAAGAGAAGAGTCGAGAAGAGTAGAGAAGAGTCGAGAAGAGTAGAGTAGAAAAGAGTAGAGTAGAGAAGAGTAGAGTAGAGAAGACTAGAGTTGAGGAGAAGAGAGTAGAGAAGAGTAGAGTAGAGAAGTTGAGGAGAAGAGAAGAGCCGAGAAGAGTAGAGAAGATTAGAGTAGATCTTCCATTTCTCAGGAAGGTCTTTTAAGGAGGGAGTTTTTTAATCATTCCCCCAAGTTTGGTTGAGGGGGGGGGGAGGGGGGTTTATCAAGACCTAACATTAGCCATGAAGGACAAATGTGCACGTGATAAGGGGCTATGGAAGCTGGAAACCTTGGTCTTTGTTAAGCTGGTGCTAGATACTAGATACGAGTACTGAATGATACTGATGTAGTCATCAAACTCCATACCCACCAAATTCAAACACTCCGCTGCGGAACGGTCAAAATAAGTCAGGTCCAGCCACACTACGCCTATAGCTGCCACAAACCAAGATGTGCATCACGAACTGGAGCCCGGAACAATTCGCTGAAGAGAGAGGTGGGTCAAAGCCCTATACAGACTGGGTGACCATCCATGGACATCGAGAAGGTCGGAACGTTCCGAGTTCGGTAGCGACTGATTCGCACACAAAACAAACACTTCTATCTGCCTCCCCTTCGCCAAGTGCTTGGCAATGATGCTGAACAATGTCCCATAGTATGGCTCATGCAGAATCATCCGCCACCTGCTATCTGTGGACCATATCAAAAATCATCAGTTGCCAGCCACAATGGCTGTTGACCATTAGGAATGGTGGCAACCCCCCGGGGAGCAGGCACAATTGATATATTCACCACCAGCAGCTCGCCGCTCTGCTTTTTGTGCAGCTGCCTAAGGCAAGACTGCTTCATTCGCGAGCAACGGCCTGGGTGGGTCGGCAGGGATGTTCAAGGTATTGGTTGTCAAGCCATATCCCAGAATTGCAAAGAGTTGTTTTGTTTGAGGGGCCAATGATTAATCCTTCAAACTCAAATTATGTTTTCGTTTGTCGGTTCATTTGGTCCAAAGCGAAAACTTGTCATTCACGAGCAAAGGCCAGCAAACGCATGCGCAGTGATTGAAGAGCAACTCTTCGTTCCGGACATGAAGTTGGCCAGAAGACCATGGCATCTTGACCCAGACCCAAGCTGGATAGTGTCAGCGGAGTAAAGCCGTTCAAATTAATATTTGCCATACCCAGTCGATTATGGATCGGATTGTCAATTGAATGACACTCTCCTCTCAACTGAGAAGTTGTCGCGTGAACTGAACGGGTCTTGCGAATCCATCTTTGCCCAACTGGACCTTTCCTCAAGTATCGTATTGCAGTCGGCATCCATATCCTTGGACCTGACCTGAAGATGCACCATATGTGCTAAGCATGTGCTGTCTGTCAATCTAAAAGTGTACTTCTGGAACTCGCAGTTCGTCTTCGACATCAGCTTTGCAAGATGTCATGCAGTGCACGTGTCTCTGTGTTTGGGTGTGGTTTCGTCGATGTGAGCAACATCATTCTGAGAAAAAATCCAAAGCAGCAGTTGCATGCATATCTGTATATAGTTAATTGTGCGCGACCTTCTGAAAAATCAAACAGTCTTTGAAATAAAATCTGCCATCATCACCAACTCTACCCTTAGACACAAGCAAAGTTGATCAACGTTTGAACCTGTGAGGGTTTTCCATCCTGGCAGCATCACAACGTCATTGACTTCCCCCGAAACGCAAGCAGGTCACTCGGCAAAGTTTGCAACTTCATTGGCTGCTCGTAGTTGGGACCAGTCCTTTCTGGTCACCCCCTGCTGCCCCGGTTGCTCCAGATTGGTTGTCGCTTATTATCCCCTATCAACCACTGGCATCAGGCAACCACAGGTCTACCGACTTGGGCGCCTTGGCACTGTCCGAATAACCTGATAGGTGATATGGGAACTCCATCAACCAACAAAAGGGCTTCACTATCGTTCACGATCATTGTTTTGATTGGATCTTTTTTATATGTGCCAGTTGGATGAGCATCCCGGACTCATGCTTTCTGACCATGGACCATAAATATCGGTAGCTCGTGCGCCGCAGCATCTGTGGTTGCTCCATGTCAAAGAAATATCCTCAATCTTGGAATATCCAGTCAAACAAGAGGGTGGTCAGCCACATTGGAGCACTCACATCAGCGATCATCAGCCCTTATATCCACCATCAAATATGACAAAAAGCATTGGCTGCTTCAGTGACTCCTTAGCCTTTTCAGTGACTCCTTAGCCTTAGACGTCTATGTTCGTTGCTCAAAACGACTGGTTCGTTCAGTGGCTCCTCCAATCGTTGCGCGTAATAGTTGCGAATCTCTGGTCGCGGAGCCTCAGTCGCGGATGACCAGGCGTGATGGGACGAGACCATCGTTGGGAGAGCTTGCAATCAGAAGGAAGAATCAGTGATGAATTGGCCACCGAATTAAGTCTAGGCACTCATTATTAGAGCCACCTGGGCATTCATATGTTCATAAATTAAGATTAATGAATTAAGTAAGTTGAATCTAATCAATTAATCATGATCGACCAAGCATGACCAAGCAAAAATTGTTGAATAAACCATCATGGCGGTCACACAGCTGGTGAAATTACATCGGTTTCTCCACAATCGGATCTTGAACAAACTATACTCAATAAAGTGATCATATAGTGATCAAATCATGATCAATAATCATATCTCCACAACTATATATATAATGACCAAAATGCTTGCCCCAACAACGTCAAGGGTTTATCAATCATTGACGTGCTGCTTGAATTCTGATCACAGTAGTTTCCAAAACTTGTTTGCCATGTCCACCACACAGTCACATGCAGGTAGGGGTAACAAAAGATGAAAACAAACGTGCACACACCAACAAAGATGCAAACTAAAGAAATTGACAGGTGGTGCGCGTTCGGTTCCTCAAGACCAAGGATCAACTAAACCACTGGCCCACCCAAATCCAAAAGGAACACCTTGAAGTCTGATAAGCTCTCAACGATGAGGAACCGAAATGAAATACTTTGAAACACTCCGTGGTACACTTATGAAGGCTGGTTTGCAACTGGAATGAACTTGTTGAATGGTGCTGTAAAGAGAAACACTTAAGCATCACTGACTAAAAGAACAGCGAGCTGACAGATTACAAACGGTGGCTTTCCAGGATCCTTTGATCATCTCGGCAAGGCTCAGTTGGAAACCTTGGACCCTCAACGAGAGACTGCCTACAGCCTCGAGCTGTCTGCTGGATGGGTCGGGGTGCTCGCAATGGGGACAGCCCTATCTGCTTTGTGGGATGCGGCCATTGTTCCAAGCAAACAAGCAAATTTAGCCCCAATAGTATCACCTGCCTCGACTTGTACGAATTGTAAACCATAAATACTTGGGACTTGGTGTTGGCGCTGTACAAATACAAGTCTTGCCTGTATCCATACTTGTGCTTCAAATATTGCCCCTCCATGAAACAGGTTTGCAATATGTTATGAATGATATACGTGGTACAAGCATTAAGCACTCCTAACGATCACTCAACCCATTGCACAACCATCACCAACCATCACCTTAGCCATTAGCCAACATTAGTACAAACTAACAATATTTAACCAGTGTCAAGTATTGTCGGTTTTGTGATTGCAATATAATACAGTAATGAACAATTGATATACTGGTTAATTATTGTAAACAATAATCAATAATTAATCAATATCATTGTCTAATTAATATACCGGTATATCCAGTAAACAATATTTGACTCCCCATGCTTTCGTGGACGCTCCATTTCCTGTCGGGTGGCCCAGGTCTTCCGCTTGCCCCAAAGTTGCTCAGATGCAGTGCGCACTGCTGGGGGGACAGCGCCTGAGCACAGGGAGCGCAGGCACAACATATGGCTATGGGTCAATATTGACCAACCAGTAGGTCAACTAGCTGGTTAATGGTTAATCATAGGGTATGATAATAAGGAACAACAGTAGGGTGTATATACCTATATTGTTGTGGATCAATATTAACCAACCAATAATAATAAGGGAAACTAATGGTTGATGATAGGGGAACCAGGGGTACAGGGTTTTGATCCCTAGCCATATGTATACATGTGCATACGACCACAAAATAGTAACCGCAAAAGGCGGTACCGGAAACTTCCTGAATAAGGAACCTGTAGGAAGAGAGAGTTGTCGAGAACAAAGTGATGGTGTATGCGATGATTGAAGGACATGATGATCGTGTTTTTCTCTTGCTGGTGGCTGGTGTTTGTTATTTTTGTGTGTTTCTTTTTCTGGTGTTTCTCTCTAGGAACATCATTACCAAGTACTATGAACAAACGAACATTTTCATGGCTATAGATATTAACCATTTTCACTAACTATTAACCACTGCCATTAAATAGCTGAGATTAACAATTGTTAAGCATTAGTAAACAGAAGTCTGGTTTACTACCCACTATTGGCTAGCTATAAAATAGTTGGTGACTAGCTGATGTTTAGTATGGTTTTTACCATTAAACCATTCGTAACCATTAGTATGACAACCACTCTCAACCAGTATTAACCATTATAAACCAGCTTTAACCCTTATTAAGTAATAGTGACCATAGCTGATATTAACCATATCAACCATGATTAACCATTACTATCATTCACAATAAACCAAATATGAACCATTATTAACCATCATTCACCAGCACTAACAGCCATTCACCACCATTCATCAACCATTGACCCACCACTAAGCCATGATAAATCCACCATTGTATGGTGCTACTACCCACCATGGGACCATAGTCACGCACTTCGTCTCATCGTTCCCCCGGGGGCGCCGCGCGCCTGGCAAGGCATCGGTGACAGATCCCCCTAACGGCCCCGCGAAGAGCCGCAACAAAAACCTCGCCGCGAAATTACACGGAGAGCGACCATGAATTCATGGCGAATTTTTATGGCTCATGAGTGGTTGATGAGTGGTTGATGAGTGAATAGAAAGTGGTTGATTAGTGAATAGAATGGTGAATGAATGGTTGATTAGTAGTTGATTGGTGAATAGAATGGTGAATCAATGGTGAATTCGAGTCATAATTTGGTTGATCGTGGTCTGGAATGGTTGGTAATACTTTATATGAGAATGGCTAATAACACTGACTATTTGTGACTGTACTGGTGGTTCATTCGGGATTATGTGATAAGAGTGCTTAAGAATGGATCACAATGGTGCATCAATACCTTCACTTTTCAACAATGTAGATTCTACACATGTACATACGCTCAACCTATCTTCAATCCAAAGCTTAATATCATCATCACGAATCCAGTACCAGATTTTGTTGTTGATAGTACTGGTATACTACCAGAATACTACCAGAAACTACCATATTTTGTTGTTGATATAAGCTACCTTATTGGGCTTATAACCATGCTTATAACCCCGGGTGTAGATTCCTTTCTGCAGGGTTCATGAAACAATCGCCGCGACACCCGCAGGATCTCTTGCAGGATCCTGCTCAGAGTCTCAGACCATGAGGGTATGCCGTAGGGCAGAAGCCAAAGATATTGGTCCAGCACGCGCGATATGTTCAGAAATTCTTTACTATCAACTCGGCTCAAGTGTAATCATTGGAGGATTCTCCTCGGAAATGCAATCATCAACTAATCATGTGGTTCCAGAAATGGTGTAATCACACGCTTGCTGGGTGGCATCCCAAGGAAAGCTGATTATTTCTTGGTCTTCTAGTGCCACCAGAACGATGGATACATCATCATCATACACGCACAACATTTCAAGCTGATATACCATAAAGATGATTTTGAACATAGATATGATGGACAAACTATGATATACGTGAATGTACAACAATGGTATCTACTAGATATCTACTTGGATATCACCATGTATATGATACATTCAACAATACATGTACTACGAGGTATGACATTATAACCATGTCATGTATGATATCATGTCAACGCTATACATTGATACCGATAAACATCATACCTACAAGGTGGGTCCCCTGAGTTAGCTAAGTTGGCTTATAACTCGGGTGACTACCAGTATTGGTAGATATAACTATATCTAAACGGCTTATCAATTAACTTATAACCATGGGGGCCCACCTTGTATACCAAGTGGATTACACCACTCCTGGTATCTGCTCCAGTGAACGCCCAACCCTCGCACTGGATCAGCTCCTCAGCTCGCCGCTCTAAAAAGCTGTCGCTGACGCTGTTGCACGCCGTGCAATCCTTCGGGCATGAGAAGCAGCTGAGAAGTATGATCACTACAAGCAATTTATATACTGCTTTTTTAGTCATAAACCAACAATTATTGGGGTTCCCTACCCTGAGAAACCACCATCTGATGCTGAGGTACATGTTGCCCCTTTATTCACTAGGCATCCCCTGCGAACCCAGAACCGAAACCAAACACTCGTCTCAGGGGCATCTTTTAATCTTTAGGTGTTTCACTCTGGGAAACTCAAAGGATCTGTCGTGAGAGATCTTGTCGTGCAATGTGGCTGTAGGGTTCCTCCATATTAATTTTGATCATGATGTCGTGCCGTAAACAAGTACCAAAGTCCCAACAATAATACTTCAACAGGTGCTTAATTGTTGTGTTCTTTCCCCAAGAATCATGGAATACACCAAATACTCAGCTCCTGCGGTATTCCTTCCACCAACCGTCCTAAAATTGCCGAATGGCTCCACCTACTGGATTCCTAGTGTGTACCAGTCCTGTTGGATGCGCAAGATTGAACTCATCAGACTCATCAGTCGTTGTTGACCAATTCTCTTCTCGCTTCGGTGTGCCCAATCTTGACAAGGTACTGATGGTACGGTGTTTTCCCAACTTAGTGTGGATGTCCAACGGTATGAACTGATGGGTTAACCAACAACCACAACGACAACAACAACAACAACAACAACAACAACAACAACAACAACAACAACAACAACAACAACAACAACAACAACAACAACAACAACAACAACAACAACACCAGCAACAACAACAACAACACCAAACATTATGGCATTTCTCTAAGAAAAAAAGCTGGGATAGATTCCTAGTCGAACAACATGGGATGAATCACCGCTTCTTAGCCCGTTCTGTTGCCAGCTTGCCCATGCGGCAACCCGCTGGGATCCCCAGACCAATTCTTCGAGATTTGCCCTTGGTGCGTGGACGACATGGTGGCTGTCCGCTAGGATCTGCTTGGTGATGCTTCATGTTTCCAGTGGATGATGTGGTGAATAGCTTGCTTAATAAAGTCAATCATGATTGGGAACAGTGACATAATCATGCCCAGCTTGTGATGGTAATATATCTATCTGATTGGGAACGGATTATGATTGCTGTAGCTGGTTGACAACCATGACCAGCTTGCCGACATCATCATGCCCAGCTTGTGAATGTCAGAAACACTTGTGCCATCCTCCTTTTTGCTGGTCGGCTAGTGGGAAATCCCCTCAGGGGTTTTACCAACAAATCCCTTTTTAACTGATGAAATAGCAGGACCAACATGATAGCCAATTGACCGGGGTTGCTGAATGTGTGTTGGTGTGTGCAAACCATGCTTCACTTCTATCTATTTGAGTAGTCCACGCGTGTGCAGTGCTGCATTTATATCTATACATGTATATACACCGTGGTGTACGAATGCAGTATGACATATATAAACAAATATAAAATCATCCAATATTTCCCATTTACAATAATGAATAATGAGCCAACCATTTTTTGGGGTCCACAATTTTGAGAAATCATCATGTGCTCTCCGCAGACCTCTGACAACGACACTCTGAGGTGCCAAGCATACGAGTACACGGCACCAAGCCTGCGCGGAACGTCTTCCATCGTGTTATGTTCATATTTGGTGGTCATATATGGTCATATTGCGGTTGATTGTGGTCATATTATGGTCGCGTATGGTCATATGTGGTCATATGATGATGATCTGGTCGCAGAAGGATTTAGGGAGTCGTTGCGGGATGTTACAAGTACACACCATGCTTCGTGGAGATCGTCTGATGCCGCGCGAGAAACGAAGCTGGTTTTGAGGGAGGCACATGGCACACTTTCGAAGAGGCATTTGATTTTTGGTGGTTTCGCAACTCATGGGGATACCCCCAAATCATCCCCAAATCATCCAATATCAACGATTTTGGGGGAAGTCCCAACTATGAGAAACACCCATCTGTCCTCAACACATCACACACCATGGCTGTTTCAAGCCAAAGGTATTCCTAGCTACTGATCATGTTCAAGAAGCTGTCCACACTACCCGGATCCATCTCGTCCCCCACCAAAAAGTGCACCAACACAGCAACGAGCAAATCTCAGCACATGCCAGCTGGAAATCTGTGAAACTGGGCTTCCAACCGTGTTCCGACAAGCACTTCATGCCAGCTAAACGAAGTCTTTGAAGACCTGTCCCAGGCAGTTTGGTTTCAGCTGCAGTTGCAACATATTGCGTGAGCATTTGTTTCATCCGACCGAAGACCGGATGAAAAACCTACCTGTAGAACTATCTGGCTACTCAAACCTGCAAACATTGCGACATCGTGGTAGTAGAACTTAGGGCCAGTTTAAAAACCTGGCATACCCTGCCCAGTCCGTGTTTCCTCTTCACCAAACAGCTAAGATCAACTTGCAAGGGACATTTAGCGGTTGTCCTGGCGTCGCAGGTGACCACAGACTATTTGATACCCTTTGTGTATGGCATCGATAAGAACAAACAATGCCTGAATTGTCTATAGCATTTGTCTTCTCAGCTTAGACAAGTATCAGAATAATCTAAAATAATGGTACAAGTATCCATCAAAAAATCTACAAATGCAAGCTAGCTACACCAATGTCTGAAAATCTAGATTGTATTTATATGTGCAATCCTAAATGCCCATCCTAATGGCAACGAACAATTCCAGCCTCGGTGAACATTTCTGGCCCTGAGCTGAAGATTGGTTACTCGGCAGCCATGGCATCTGCTATATTGCCTTGTGGCTGAGATTCATGGGTTTCCCTAGAAGACTGCAATGGTTATCATAATGAAGCTACCAACCAGTTCAGTCACCATCTCCTTTTGTTTGACGGGTTTATAATGCAGAGATATTCATGATAAATCATCCTTTAAAGCTTACGTGATAGGACAATCACCATCTCCCCTTGATGGGCTCATAATGCGTAGATAGAAATCACCGCATTCTGCAAGTCTTCGACTCGATCCTGGAATCTGTCACTGGCAACTTCCCGGGTGACAACTCAGCAGGAAATCCACCCAAACCCGCGGGAGAGATCGCTGCAGCAGCAACTCAAAGCCTCACTTGGCAGGCCCTGAAAATACCAAGAACTACCCAGCAGTCATCTACATGTTGGCATCAAATGGTGGTTTCTCAAAATAGGGAACCCCTAAAAATTGATGGTTTATTCCAATAAGTGGTTTATAAGGGATGATTTAGGGGTACCCCTATGGCTTGAGAAACCACCAAATCAACATGATAAAATGGCACGTTGAAGTGCTAAGATCAGCTCATTGTTATCAACCATCATATATATATAGATATACACACTACTACTGACCACAATCACCCATTCTTGAGCTATTGAAAACCAGCTACCTAGCCATCAAATAATCGTTGCTTTGTCAATAAATAGCAATTACTTAGCCATCAAATCACATCAAATCACCACTGCCTAGCCATGAAATCACCACTGTCTAGCCATGAAATCACCATTGTTTAGCCATCAAATCACCATTGCTTAGCCACCATCAACCTTATGAGCCACGCATCCTGGCAGTGAATAGCCTGGCGACACATGGAGGAGAGCCGCAAGGCCTGGCAGCAGCGATGCTTTGCCTTGAAAAAACTACCATTTGGTGGGACAACTCTGGTTATAACTAAAATAGATATTGGTTAATGATGGTGAGGGCGGTTGATCATGATTAATGACTATGTGGTTATATGCTGGCTAGAGTTATCATGCCTACTGGTTAATAATCGAACACCTCTTGACTGACCACTCATTGTAGCTGAAATCCGCTCCTGCTTTACAGGGATAGCACTGGATACTCCTGGCAAAGCTCATCCCTCCCGCCCAACCAACAGCCAGAAGAAACTGACTAAAAATGGGTAGATGGGCGTACATAAACAGGTGATAAAGTAGATCTTCCTTCAGAACCCTTAATTTGAGGTTGTGTAAAGATAGGTAAACATAGAGAGGTACAGAGGTTGGATAGGCGAATGTTCATATGAGTGGATAAATGCATTTGATTACAGTAGATAAATATGGATATATATGTATATATATATATAGGTATATTCTTTATAGACGTATGGATGTAGGTAAAAACCTTGTACCCCTGGTTCCCCATCATTAACCATTGTTTTCCCTATAAGAGGGTTGGTTACTAATCCCAATTATTGCTGGTTGATATTGACCCATAGCCATATGCACATTGATGGATGGACATATCTACAGTATAATTATTGCCATCCCCATCACCTGATCTCACTGGACTTTAACCTGCATCCAAGCGCCGTATGGCCTGGATGGACTTGTCTCACTTAGCCTTCACACATCACGATACATGATTGACCTGGTTAGACAGAAGCGAACATGTCTTATTGTTTGGTAACAGGTAAATACATGGTTTACCTGGTCAAATACATGGTTTACCAATACAAGCAAAACTATCTTAATTATTGTTTGGTAACAGGCAAAAATTAGCTACAAAGGAAATTGAGAGCTACTTCGCAGTTTGCATCATGCTTAGGCAAGTCCCCTTTCACTAGAATATTGTGTGGAAGGTTTCAAGGCTCAACCAAAGTGCACAAACCGTCACCAAACTCTATCAACGTTTAGTATGAAGTACCCTCTACTTTTAAAATATGTGTATAGATTATGTTTGAATGTACACCTGCATGTGTAGTATACATCTGTGTAGAGTAGAGTATATGTCCTGTGCATACTTGATATCTTGTGTGTGCACTATCTTTCAAGTCAAAGGTGCTATTCAGGAGTTTTAAATGCATCCTAGACATATCTTTTTGCATAGGAACGCATGAATACATAAACACAAATGTGCTAGGTCTTCTGGAATCGTATATGAGCTGGTAAGATTCCTGCTCGAACTTTCACGAACCTTCCACAAAGGGCCAAATGTGCTATATGTCCATTTCATGCGTATCCAAGTATATATTTACACATCCTGAATAGAATACTGTATATATCAAATAAGCACTACATGTAGTAATTCCATATCTGCATGACTTTTGCATTAAATGTTTAGGCTACACGTGCTATTACAGATGCACGCACCACACGTGTATTGTACATTAGTTATTGTATGTTATTGATGTATTCAAGATAATCAAACTGAAAAGCAATATCATGCATATCACTTGTATCTACATGACATATGGTATTTATATCTGCTATGTATGTAGTTTTGTCAGACTTCTGCATTCCACATGCGAGTCACGGAACGCCTCGATCACCCAGGTTCCAACACCAGGAAAGGTCCAGCCTGAGCGGTCCCAAGAGATCAAGGCATCTCCATGGACCAATGGTTTGGTGGGACCAGCAACCATCACCAGGAACCATCCATTTTGGGCGGACCTCCCATGCGAATGCACCTCCCACGTCGAAAATGCTGTTCCCTTTCTTGTTAAGTATCAAGCCGACGGTTTGCCCAAGGCAGAATACGATCGCGAGACAGGTGGGGATGTGAACTCGCAGAAATGCCTGTACTCCCGTTTCTGTGCTCTCAGGTACTAGTGATGTCTGGAGGTCAGTACAGTAACTATCAACTGCTGATCAGCCAACAGGAAGGCTCAGTCGTCCAAACATGTTCAGAATCAACTCGTCTAGTTGAGAGTGTCACCATGATCGGAAGTTGGGAAACCAAGGTTTCTAACGGGTTAGCGGTAGCGAAGCATGGAACCACGCACTAACTTGGAGAAACCCTCTACGACACCGACAGGGCTCAGCCCATGGCTCTGCGATACGACCCCATCGTAGTTTGTTCTCAATGTTCATTGTATAATGAATCAATGTACGCAATAATTTTCAACAAATGTGTTATTATTTTTAGTAGTATAGTATCTGCTTCACTTGATCCGATTCATAAGCTTCTGTTTCACTTCATTGCTGTCATGCCCATCATACAGAAGATGATTTTGATCTTGTACCCATGGGTCACCACTATCAGCGGCACAAAACCGTCCGTTTTTTCCGCCCAACACCACCCCTTCCATGTCCCGTTGGTACAAGTAAATCATGTCTGATCCATACGTCCAAACAACAGTCTGGTTGATATTTCAGACTTCAAATCATCATGATGAGAAGTCTTAGTCTGACCTCCGTGGAACCCAGCGGAGCCTCTCTTGAGACATCCTCCGTTGTTTTTTTTGGCGCAGTCTTTTCTCAGGGCGGCTCGGCATGAAACAGCTCACAATGGCTGCACTGAAGCTCAATCCCAACGAGCGGACAGCAAAGAACAAGTAGCCACGGTTTTTTGTCTTAGTGCAAAATACCAATCCAGCAATCAGGTTGCTGAGGAGGGGCTGCATTTTGAGAGCTGATCATTGTTTGCACAAGTTGCATCAATTTGCTGCTTTGCCATGGGTTATCAATGGTATCAGCGTGGTCCCTGGCTCTGTGTTGCCATCATACATACTTGGTGGGAAGAAGGATCGTAAATATCCCAATGTGGAGCCCTGGGTTATTCGAAGTGGAGATTTAAATGTGGATGTATCCTAACCAAAATCATGATATTATCGCTGCTCGTGTTTCAATCCATATAGCTGTGGGTCGATCCCCTGTACCCCTACGTAGTGAACAACATCCCTCAAGTGACCACATTAGTCAAACTGTTGGCATGTTTACCTACCCATTGCTGTTGGTTCGTTCATGGTGACTTGCGGCCATGGGGATGATGGAACATTTCGCAACCCACCAGCATCGTCACCATTTAACGCACGCATGTCATCATTAATGGTGCATTAAGGTCACTTGTGATGATTTGATGGGGCTGAAAGAACTTGACAATAACCACGTCCAGCTACATGCAAGCTTGTTGATGATGAAATTGGTGCTCCACCATTCTGACTAAAATAGATGACACATGATGCGGGCACACATCCAAGAGTTTCGACCCAAAGGCTGAGGCTTTCCTGTTTGAATCACATGGGATGCTAATACTGCTGTAGACTCATACTGATACAGGTGAATTCACGGATCTTTGATGTCTTGAGTCTTATTATAAAATTCACCTTAAACTGATACTCTGAATTCCTGAAACTGGAAGACTATCAAATATTGGTTTTGATGCTTTTGTTTGACTATCAACCATCAGCTACCAACCATCCACTATCAATGATGTCTGGTTTATTAACCATCAGCTACTAACCATCCACTATCAACAATGTTGCCTTTCAACCATCAAAGCCGTGATATTGACCCATAGCCGTATGTTTATTGATGCTCCCAACGAGCTGCTCGTGCCAGCTGCAGCGCTCTCAGAGTCCCGAGGCAAGTCGTTGCAACTCTGCTGCCACTGTGGCCGCTTCCTGGTTGTGGCAATCCAGGAAGGATCGTGGTATGACCGAATTGGTTAACCATCAAACATGGAGATATCACAGGTATGAAATGGTGATTTCAAACTGAAGACAGCGAATTCAACGTCTGAAATATTTCTGACAGAGGTGTTTCATTAAAGAAAGGGCCGCTGAGATATCTATTGTAGCGAATCCGGTGGAGTGTCATCTCAGCGACCAAACAAGAACAGGATTACTTCAATCTTTATCAACCAGCAATTACCTACCAACAACCGCTAATTAAGCATCAATGGCCAACCAGCACTACAAGGAACTACAAAGATGGTGTGTTGACACAGGACAACAGTTTTGGAGCAACGACGCATCCAGGAGAACTGTGCTTTGCCCCGGTTGCCTTCGGAAGCTTTGGGGAGACTTGCCGTGCTCCGGATCTCTAGCCACATTCAATACTGGTACTGTATGCCTATTGGCAAACGGGCCATGTAGCTTCATGTTTGTACGTTTGTATATGTTTGTATTGAGATGTCGTACAAAATGATGCTCCTGGTGATCCTGAGGCTGCTCCTGCCCCCATTCGTTGGGGCGGGGCAAGCAAACCAGGACTGACCTTGACAGTATTGCTGTTCCATGAACAGTTGTGTGATTTTGTTGATGGCATAAATATATACAAATATATGCATTCATCATTCATGATTTGAGCAGAATTGATTGTGATCCCTACCGTAGAAGAATGAGATGATATGACATTGCTGGTTATGATTCTAATGAATCCTTATCATGTATGGTAATAGATTGACAAATTATTTCGCATTTTGTTTGTTGCAAAAAGTATCAAAGAATCAAACACATAATTATTGATGCCGACAACAAAATCAGTGATTGATCCGGGATTGAAAGCAAAGAACATGATACGGCGATAGTGGGATGATGTCGTTTTCTGGTAGCTCTAAGCCATCCCGAAAATATGCGTGTCAACCCGACAACCGTTCGAAATATTAGGGGGAAACATGTTTCAAACCACCAAGCAGTATACTTTTGTAAAGACGATATGGCTGGGGGTCAAAACCCCGTACCCCTTGTTCCCCTGTTATTAACCATTGTTTCCCTTATTATTGTTGGTCATTATCCCCCATTATGGGTTGGTTAATATTGACCCATAGACATATCTTTTCGGCTTCATGATCCCAACACCCACAAATGTCCCACCTCTGCCAGGGCTTGTCGCTCTTCGTCCCATGCATCCTGACCGCTGCTGTCAGCCTATCTGTCTGTAGGCTGCTGTATCACATAAAACCAACAGAAAGAATAGTACTAGTGGCAAATCATTCAAATTTTCCCATCCACAAAGCTGGTGGCTGGTGCCTAAGTCGGGGAATCATTATTGTGCCAAACACAAAAACTGCTCCACATTGTAAGAGAAAACCTCGGAAACTGATTCAAAGAAAGCCAAGTAATTAACCATCACGACTTCATAACTATATGTTATAAACTATTTCATGAATTAAGCACTTAATTATACACCATATCACGACAATTTTCCCATGTCAATGACTCCTCTACAGTCAGCCATTGACAGCAGATTTTCAGACTCACCAACCAGTGGTTGTCAAACCATTCTTGTTGCTCATTATCCCATATGATTAACATTGATTAACCATCATTAAGCATGGTTAAAACCAACAACCAGCTGGTCGGTGGTTTCAACCCCCATGAAAAATATTAGTCAACCGACCAATTGTTAATAACTACTATGGAAAATACAAATGTTTAAAACATTTTAAAACCACCAACAACCAGCTATGTTGGTGACATCCTGGCCCCACCTCCCCTTCTCTCCGCACATCCTCCCCGCACCTGCATCAGCTTCTCTTCCGTCGCATAGCCTGCCGGGTGAACAACGAAAAAGACCTTTGAATGGCTGCCCCCATTCAGAGATCAGGAAGTTCATGGGTCTTGCCGTAGCAAATCATGACTGATCTGTGATTCAGCGTGTCCCTCATCAAAGAGTCGCTACTTAAATCTTCCATGCAAAGATGATCCCCCTGTGTGCAACTGAGCGAGTTGCGGGGTGATATTGTGCACTGAAATCCTTCAGTCTCCCCAGCAACAACTTGCAGGTGCTGTCGGCATATCATGCGTTGATAGTCCAACAAACAATCTTCACATCACAAACCATCAGCACCTGCATCAATCCTAGCAGTTTAAACAAATAATCACAGACGTATCCTATCATCAACTACCTTTGGTGTACCATCCTTAGCCATTGTTTTTCGCGATCATTGCGGTTATTCTCCACCATCATTGGTTTGGTAAGTGCTTGACCCACAGCCATATTAGTCAGGATTTTATTCCATTCTATTCCTACCATCATCATTTTTTTCTCAACAAAAATAAATGTATTTTTTTTGTTGGCAAATTTCTATTCCTACCATCATCAACGAGTCAGTTCCTTGGAGATCACAACCACCAAACGCCTTGAAGCCCTGGGCCTTCACCGAGTTTCGGCCCCCTGGCCATGGCACCTTGGAGCTCCTCCTCTTCACTTTGCACCAGGCGGCCCAAGCTCTGGTTGGCCTACCAGACGGCGCCGCGGTAACCCAGGCTGCGAAACGGACATGGGTCAATCTTGACAGCTGGTGAATGGTTAAGAATAGGGGATGATAACTAGCAATTAAGCAACCAACCAATGGTTAACTAGCTGGTTAATGGTTAATGATAAGGGATGATGACTAACAACTGTAGGGGATATATACCAACTATATGGTGATGGGTCAATCTTAACCAACCACGAATGAGGGACAATAACCAACAATGCTCAACCATGAGATGGCTTCAACCTTGCCGAAACACCAATTCGAGAGGTGCAGAATCCTACCGCAAAAGATTGACTGGTTAGGTGAAAATGTTGGGGACAGGAATGCGAGGGTACAATCGGGGACGGCACAGAGTTTTGGTCCAGGATCCTTAGAAGAACAATGCCATCCAAAGAAGCTAAAGTCCGAAGGTCAGTCTCTCTTCACACCCTGACTCAACCCAAATGGGTGTTTCTCAAATCCCTAAAATCACTTCTTGATCATCCAAAGCAAACGATTTGGGGATGATTTGGGGGTTCCTTATTTTGAGAAATACCTAATTCTTGCGCATCTTTTCCTCAACATCAAGCCATGGTTTGGCACGGCACGGCGAAGGGCCTCGCGATGCTTTTGGAGTTCTTTGGACAAAGCCACTCCCATGGAAGACAGTTGTTCTTCGGCCTCGGGCTGTTCACAAGTTGGACATCAGCTCTATGTGTATGCGACATTTACCTATATACATGTATATATAAATACACATATCCCCAAATCGCGAAAACGCCAAAATGGCAAGAAACCACCAACCCTGCAATACTGGGGCCATCCATCGTGGCAAAACCAATGGGAACTTTGATGTGAAACCATTGTGGCAACTCTCCGGCTCTCCACCTTCAGGTTTCTGACGCCCCAATTTCACACCGGATTTCGCGGGAAAATCTCCAGGACAGCGGCTTCTTTGCCATGATTTCTAATGGATTCCCGGCATTTTTCCTTGTAAACCCATTGGTTGGTTCCTGAGAATCTCATAGTTTCCCATTCTCTATGCCTACTAAATTCCACTCATGTGCTATTAACATCGACTAATCTAATCATAGTTTCCCATAGGCTTCTATGGTAGATTCTCCGGCTCCCGATGATCCCGATCCAACGATCCCTGGAATCGACTCATCCCTACCGGGCAGCTGCCAGGTCTTGGTCGAGCCTGCTGCGCTTGGCGACGGTTCTCAGCCTCCAGGTGCTCCACGTGCTCGAAGGGCATGGAGGACCAAGCCGCAGTGGCCTGGCGGCCGACCGAAGCCCAATGGTGAACTAGCTGGTTAATGGTTAGTGATAAGGGACGATGGCTAACAATTCTAAGGGATACATACCAACTATATGGACCCAGCAATAAATGGCTATGGGCTATGGGTCAAGCAGTTATCCAACCAATTTCATGGGGGATAAGTTCACCAACAATACTAGTGGGAAAACAATGGTTAATGATAGGGGAACCAGGGGTACGGGATTTTGACCCACACCCAAATGGGTGGGGAAGCAATCAATGATATGAATAGAGGGGGATGATAGGGTTTTCCCATAAGTGTGTTGATGGGTTTGTTTGTAGGTTTGATGATGTTTGTTTTGTTGATAGGTGTTTTACAAGGCGTTTATAGGATCTTGTAGCCATTAATAATGGTTAATCGTAGGGGGATATGACGAACTATAATGCTGAAACTAGCAGTCATGGGTTTGCCCAGAACTGGTACACCTTAAGCAAGTTCATAGCCCTGGCCAGTGGGGAAGCTCACCAGCTATACACCATTTTTGGACAAAGCCATATCCTAGAAAGATATGGAAACATGGCAGTCACAACCAACGTCATCCGACATTACTTGTAATACATCTCGCAGTTGGATCCAGTTGTATGAGCAGCCCCTATTTATGTCTCTGCACAGTTCATGTCGCCGCTACCCGCCTGTTCCACGCTATCTTCCAGCCACGTGATGTCTTCGTCGTAGTGTTCCAACTCCTGTTTGCTTCGCGAGCAAGTCCAAGGCAATGGTTCATGATGCTCAGAGATCATTGTCATGCTTAAGAATGGTGAATGACCGGTCAGAATGCTTCGTAATCATGGATAATCCGTGATAATCCCAGGTCGCAAAGCCCCAAGGAAGAGCTCGCATCAACAAACCAATTGGTTTCTGCGATGTAGGGCTCTCAGCAATTCAAAATTTTCATACAAAGAGCGCTTCTCTACGCTTCACGCTTCACTATATATTCGGTCTACCCACATATGCAAGGGTAAGACCCGACCTAACAATGAACGAGGTAAGAGTAGTAATTACGGTAGACCCTAGGCCCAACGATAAAATAGAATATGCAGCCCTTACTATCTCTTGGGACATCAACGAAATTCGAAAATACCTTTGGACATCTGTGGATCGACAGGAAAGCTCCCCGCCACCGTTGCAGCCAATGGAGGCACATCCGCTTGGATGATCTTCCATCATTAGCAAATCATTACCATCTGGCAAACTAACCTGGAAGCTGAAAATCACCTGTTTTAACATGCAAAAATGGTAAAACAATTATGGATAGTGGGTTTTCTACTTCCAGGTTGAGTTGCCAAAGAGTACTGAACTATCAATTAGCTGTAGTTTACCTCCCTTGGTACAAGTAAAAGTTGAAACATCAATCGAAGTTAATGATGGTTACAGCTGTGGTAACTGGGCCAACTTGAAAGCCTGCGAAGCCTGGAATGATACTACCAATTGGATCCTGTTGGGACAGCCTCAACCTCAAATGTGTCTCCATCACAATTTGCATTCTTTGGACAGCAACCAGGAAGTGGCTGAGCGTATTGGTCAAGGGCAATTAGCTTAGCTTTGCTGGTGCTATCATCAGTTGTATGGTATGATTGGTGATTGATATGAAGTAAGTCTCCAACTAAAACGTTGTGAAGAGACTAACGACGGCCACAAAACACGTTCTTGTCGACAATTTGATGACCATCCTATATCACGCACGTTTCCCAACCATTTTCACTCCAAAATTCAAATACTATTGCTGTCTTGCTAAATTACCAATTCACAAATCAAAAAACACGTTTTCTCCCATGAAATGCAATCATTACGTGGATGATTGTGGTTCATAAACAAGCAAGCCAAGCAAGCATTGAAACGTCAGAGCAAGACAATAGTCTCTACTGCTATCAATTTTTCACTGGATTCATTGATGCTTGAACACCCCATTGACTTTGCCATTTCTTGAAGGACGCGACTCCAGCTGTGCTAGCTCTGCTCGCTCCTGCTTCAGCCCAGCCAGTTCCTCACCGTGCATTGCTGGCTCCAATGAGACACAGGTGGAGACCAGAAACCATTACCTGATGGGATGGGATGGATGTATCACTGTGATGGAATCAGTGAACATCAGTGATACTATGAGACATAGGTGGATAACAAACATAGTGATACTATGGCCATCATAGTCATGGTATGATCTCAATTGACGGCATGCAACCACGTGCGCTGATCAGAAATCTTCGGGCGAACATCAAATCAGGACGCTTGAGATAGGGATATGATACTTTATCATGAATGAATTACTTCTAGCCTCGCAGTCAAAATTCCAATAGAAACACAAGAAGAGATGGACAAGTTCATCATTACACACCAATGAATTCTAGATAATTTGGTTTACCAGTTTACCAACCAAGTAACATCCCAACTTCTTGCAGTGCCAACCCATGACCACGGCTGAGATTGGAGATGCGGTGTCCTCTTGCAAAGCTTCAGCTGTATCAAAGGCAGATTCCTCCTAACAAAGGCAAAGTGCTCAATGCCCCAGGTAGCGGACGAACATCTGACGCGAAGATGGAGCATGGCAGCCAGGATGGGCCTGGCTCAAACCTATCTATACCATCTATACCTCCAAATTAGTCAAGTTAGTTGCTTTCTCAAAACAAAGTGAACATTTTCTTGTGGTTCTGTGGCTACCTGGTGGTTTCTCATAGGGGACCCCAGACATGCTTGGTTTATCACATTAAACTTGATTAATATTGGATGATTTTTGGGGCACCCGTATTTTCAGAAACACCCACCTCCTTTTTGAGCTGTAGTCAGTCACATGGGCAGCGAAAGTTGTTGACCCTTCAGACTTGAACGGTCCGTCTAGTCTGATTGGGTAGTCCATCTGCTGATTTCTTCAAATGGCGGTAGTACGGCAAGTACCCCAAAAATGGTTGGTTAAATGCTTGATAAAGGATGATTTGGGGGGACCCCCATTTTGAGAAGCCCCTATTTGATTGCTGTGCTGTGAACTATAGCCAAGCACACCCTTGGCATCCGGAATACATCCGAATATGTGGTTTCACCTTGGGCTCTAACATGCTGCCACCCGCTCCCTGGACAACTACATTAGGGGTCGCTCATGAACTGGGAAGCCAATTCGAAGTCGCAACAGGATGCAACACTCATCGTATGCATGATCATTATCCTTACGCACTAGTACACGCACTAGCAAGGCTGAGTGTCAACCCCCACATATGATGGCTTCAACACACGCACACCAAGGCAAAGGTTTGATCAGGCCTTTCTAGCACGTGTTTGGATCCTGGCACTGTCAGGTGCTCATAATTTCACATTCAAGGTCCGACCCACGCTACCATTCATCGAAGCATTCGTGAAAACTATAGCAACTGATTGGTGGTTTCAACCCCTATGAGAATGTTAGACAACAATGCCTTTGTTGATAATTACTAGGGGAAATAAAAAAGGTTGAAACTACCACTTAGGTAACAGTGAATGGTTCAAAGCTATCCTTAATTCATTGATTATGTAGTAGGCGTATGGGTAAAAGCAACCATTGTTTTGCCAAAGGGATCTTTCTCCTAGAATAAGGTACCCCCAAATCATCCAATATGAACCATTTCTAGTAATCAACTTATAAACCATCCATTTAAAAGGGTACCCCCTTTATACATATATATACATATTACATATATTTATATTTATTTAAAAACATGTATATATATATATACCTCCGTTTGAAAAAAAACACCAAATGACGTCGTAACTATTGGCATCGCCCAGAAATTCACCACGACCTCCAGGCTCCTGTGCCAAGGCTTTCTGCACTCGGCGCCCCACCTGTGCAAAACTGTCACAGGCTTCCTCACCAAATCACCCGAGTTTCCAAGGGTGCATTGACAACTCCTCCAGACTCTTGATCCCTTTGGAGCCTGTCTTGATCAGGGGGTTCTCCATGCGATTCGCACAAGTTGCATTAGGCAGGGATTTACTACAGCTATTCCCAAAATCAGGGATTTTCCCTCAAAGTCCTGGCACAAAAACCTGAGGCCACTCCCGTGGCTGGTGCTGCCTTTGGTGCTAACTCTTTGCTGCAATGTCCGCCTACACCAAGTTGGAAGATATTTGGCTTTGAGCATCTTACATCCACATCTCTTCTACAAAGCAAAGGTTTGTTTTCCATGATGAATCACTGTCCCAGCTTTACTACTGTCATCAACTATCTAAAAAAAAAATAAGAATTCTGACCATTTTGTTACCATTACACTATCAATATTCAATAACCACTACATACCATCTAATAATGACAATGCAGTATTAATAACCCTTGATCACTGCTACCACTCTCATCAACCACTAATATCAGCAGCATTGACCATCCGAATTGACCTCTGCATCAGCGCGCTGCCAATCCGCATCTCGTCTGACGCGGGCTTCTTGCTGAGTGGCAACCTGCCCAAGAAAACCGGCTTTGTCAAAGCTCAACCCTATGCTTCCAGTCATCATAATATGGGCTGGCAACCGATCCCACTTGCAACAATGGCAGAAACCAGCTGGTTACCTACTATTTGATAGTAAGTGGAAGGGTAGGGTAATGGGGATTCTGACTTGGTCAGTTGTCAGTACTGATGGTCATCAAACCTCACCAGTCAGTGGTCAATCATGATAAGCACTGATGATGTAATATTGCAAAGACCCATACTAGATGGTAGTGACAATCAAAATTGACGCTGGTAGTGATAGGAAACAATTCGGAAGCGATCAAACTCGTATCGAACTGCAGATTCAACACTGTGGCCATAGTGAGGAACAAGAATCAACACAATCAATGACACTCCTTGAGGATGCACTTAGGTAAATCCTGACTTGATGAAATACCTCCCTCAGCAACAAAGGGTCAACAACTGACAAGAACCATCCACCATGAATTGTAATTGCTAAGCACCTACTGATATGACAACTCCAGACTATAGCTGGTCATGTTCAGTATGAAATCATATGCGTGCTTCTCAAAATAGGGAACTCAAAAAATGGTTGGTTTATTACTATGACTTGGATATAGTGGTTGGTTTGTGTAGGATTCATATAATAAAGTTACTATGCTATCTTGGGTTTATATACAACATAACCATCCATTACAATGGTGGGTTGGTTGCTATAAATGGTTTCTATAAGGATTAAGGATGACTACTGGGCTATTCCTATGAGAAACGGCCGGGCCCACGTGTGCCGGTCCGAGCTCGGACGGGGTGACCCCGGCTCAAGTCACGATCCAAAAAAATGCCTGTCTTCCAAGCCAGATTCAAGCCTCGGAAGATGTTTTTGTTCCATGTTTTTTCATGTTTTGTCTTGGTTAAACGGGGGATACCACAGTTTTTAGGAAACACCTGACATGGACATCATTGTCACCACGACAGGCAAATGGAGCATGATCCTAGTGGCTCACAACCACGGGAGAAGCAAAAGGCACTTCTCGGACAAGTGCTGTCTGCAAGCCAATCAAAGACTCTTAGGTATTATTGTTGGTTATATTCTCCTATTATTGTTGGTTTTAATCTCATTCTTGTTGGTTATAATCTCCATCTTTGGCACTGTTTAGATTCTTTGGTAGTATTGCTGGTTCGAGAATTTGTTGGTATTATTATTGTTGGAATTGTTGGTGAAAAACTCCTATCATTGTTGGCTATTAATCTCCTATTGTTATTGGTTGGAGGGAAAAAAGAGATTTCTTAAATATGTATAATACCTAACATTGTTGTCTATTATTGTTGGCTATTAATCTCCTAACAGGAAAAAAAAAGAGCTGCTTTTTTGTCTGCACCAAATCGCCGAATGTTTACTGCCCCAGCGGCTGCTCGCCTCGGCCTGTAGACTCTGGATCTGCTGTTGCAACGCATCCTCGCAACATCTAAAGTTTAAAGACTCTGTGGCTGGTTAATGATTTACGAAGGATTAGTGAATGGTTCATTGATGCTTGGTCAAACATTGGTTCACAAACTAGTCCTCAAATATCTTTTGCACTTCTCCGACTTCGCTTAACTCGCCCGAATCGCCAAAAAATGCACGCTTGTGATTATCAGTATGAACACAATCATAATCAATATCATCAATATTTCATCAGCAACATCGATATAACATGGCCATGAGTCAACATATGGGTGTTTCTCAAGTCATAGGGATACCCCCAAATCATCCTCTACATTATTCATTTACAAGTTATAAGCAATAAACTAATCATTTTTAAGGGTACCCTTCCTTTTGAGAAACGACCATAGATAGGGTTTGGAACTAGGGAATATGGAACGACTATGGGTTCTGAGCCTTGATCACCAGTCTGGCAGGCAGGCCGTCCCCCGCTGTCCATTTCAGTGTCAGCTTGCTGAAACTCAGAGCTCACACTTCGCATCTTTGCCTGGCGGGTCACTGTGGAGTGAGATCACCAGATTCATTGGATCTGAACGATCTAACCTTTCCAGATCTGGGATGATCTGGGTACGAATCTAAATGAAGGTGATGGATCTGGTGATGAATCTGGTGATAAATCTGGTTACGCATCTGGTTAAAGATCTAAATGACTAAGCAAAGAATCTAACCAAAGACTTCAGCTGGCAGTGCTGGACTTCCAGGTGATTGTTTACTAAAGAACTGAAATTCGATTGATTTATAAATGAGCCTTTCTCAAACTTGATGGAACTCCAAAATATGGATGGTTTGTTCTCATTGCAATGATTGATTTGGGGAGAAACCGTCAAATTGTGCTCTTACCAGTAGGAGATCCTGGTGAAAACGGTGGGTTCAAAGGGTGCTTCCAGGGATTTTACCTGCTGGGTACATGACTCGTGAGAATCTAATTACGTTAGAAATATTTTGTGCACATATTCAAATCATTTCCTATATCTGATTTTTTTCGATATCGGCCTGCAATTCAGGAACGGCTCGGGATGGCTTCTGGATAGCGAGAATGCCAGTGACGGCAAACCATGAACCAAGCATTGAAATCATCAAAATGGTGAAGGGCAAAATGTCTTGAATGTCCGCCCATCAAACAGCATTTGGATGTAGAGAGCTTTGCCACGCTTAGCTTCATATCATGGTCATTGATTCTCCACAAGCCACGAGCTGCACTATCAGGTACCGACCATGCAAAATCCATGCACTAATAGAACCAATACGCAATGAGCTACAAACGCCTTCTGATGTTCCAATATGCCGCTGTCATCTGATCACAAACATTCTTCTTGAACCACGCATTGGGCCTGTAGCTGAGTCAACTCCTCTCGCACCCTGCGCAGCGCAGCGGCTCTAAAAGCTCAAAGTGGTGCAGCAACTTAGGGCCAATCAATCCTTTTCAAAGGTTGTTTGGCATAATGGATGAGGATGATAATGATAATGATGATGATTGATAATTGACGGTCGAGGAATGTTGATTGATGATTGATTCTTGATTGAGAATTGATGCTTGATAATTGATGTTTGATAATTGATGAATGTTGATTGGTGACTGTTGAGTGATGATGGTTTCAATGTGTTTTAGTAGTGGTTATGATGATGAATGACGATGAATAATGATGAATGATGACAAATGATGACGAATGATGATGATGAATGATGAATGATGAATGATGAATGATGAATGATGGATGATGATGATGATGATGATGATGATGATGATGATGATGATGATGATGATATGGATGATGATGATGATGATGATGATGAATGATGAATGATTGATGATGAATGATGAATGATGATGATGATGATGATGATGATGATCATGATGATGATGATGACGCGGATGATGACGCGGATGATGATGATGATGATGATGATGATGATGATGATGATGAATGACGATGATGATGATGAATGATTATGAATGAATGATGACTGGATGATTATGAATGATGATGATGATGATGATGACGACGACGAATGATGAATGATGATGAATGCAGATGAATGATGACAAATGATGACACATGATGACGAATGCTGACGAATCATGATGAATGATTGTGAATGATGACAAATGATGACGAATGCTGACGAATGATGATGAATGATGAGGGTGATCAACATGTTAACGTCATCGATATCAAATGCAGTATGTACCTGGTTGACACCATGTGGAACCTGATGGGATCAACCATCATGAACTGATAAGTGTTTCTTTGCTCAAGCTGTGGAGCAAACCGGCAACTGGTGACCCCTTGGGGAGCAAACGGGGAGCAAACAATTGATCAAAACGGTATTCCCGGACCATGATCATAACTTTGGAGGGCTTTTTGATGCTTTTTGGAACCGCCTAGGTTTGGGACCAGCCATGGACACCATGCAAGCGGGAACCTTCCGAACCGACATGAAGGAACCGTTCCCCACGGTGCCCCCACCTTTCAGGTGACGAAGACATGAGGCTCTCTGCGGCTTCCTGCTCCTGCAGCAATTCTGAGACGCGCAACTCTTGGACCTTCGTAGCATGTATAGATAGCTGTACTCCCTAAGACTCGAGGAGACAAGAACTGCAAAGAGAATAAAAGAATATAAAAAACATGTAGTATATAACCCATTATAACCCTCATGGTGCTCTTACCTTTTTCGTTGAAAGCAATGATTTTGGCCACCGCTGCCTATGCAGTATCAACTTCAACAACTGCAATGGCAATTTGTGGGCATGATGGGAAGCATGACAATGATCATAGCGAGGAGATGCTGGTGACCGCCATGTTGATGAAAAGGAGGAAGGAATGCGACTTGCGCTGCTGAGCGCGCATCCAATGATCAACCAGCCAGCATGTCCACCCTCGATTGCTACCATGGCTGGGAATGTTTGGTCACCTCCGGCGGCTCGAAACAAGTGCCGCTGAGGTGGTGGCATCTATGCAGGCAGGACAGGTCTCAAGGACAGGTGATGCTTAGCACCGATTCATAGCGGCCAAAGAGAACTGTGGTAACTTGTGACTTACTTAGCACTTCCCATAGAAGTACTATGTTGATAGTCGATTCTTCTTCATATTGCCACTTATCATAGTAGTACTATGGACATACTGGGCGTCATTACCAATAATACGTATATCATTGTTGTATATGTTTGCCTTGGAATTCAGTGAGTCCCCACTGTGCGTACTTTGCACCAAATGGCTTATCCTACTGATGCGTCCACCACCAAACCGTTCTTTGTTGCATGTGGTTCCCACGGGAGACCCATGGAGCCGTTGTGTTGGGAGTCCGTTGGTGTCCCCAACCCGGAAGCCATGACCACATCAGCTGGGAATCCTGGATGAATTTGGCGGTCTCACCATCTGTGGACTCAGCCAACTTTCCAGATCACATGGCTGGCCACACTTCATCATACCCCCACATCCAAACAAGTCTCATCCAAACGACCACTGCTTCAAGTTTGATAGAGTCTCAACTTTGGTCAAGTAGCTTGACTCCGCAACCATTGTGCAAACATCGTCCGTAAGAAAACACCAACTTGTGAGTAATAGAAAGAACTGGTCACAAAGAGACAGTCCGCTTGGAACTATTCAGTGGTCAGTTGGATGATCCCTTACAAGCAGTTGGCAACTTTTCCCGTTGATAATCGCCATTGTACAAGTGATTGATCCTCAATAACCAGTTGTCCAGGAACTGGTTGATCCTTAATAAGTCGTAATAATCATCATTTTTTCACCAGGTTTAATAAAAGGTTGATTCTTAATAATTAACCAGGTGTCAACTAAGTATACTCGCTGACAATCTCCAACACTTTTGGTTGATCAACCCGGTCCACCCTGGTTCCACCCCTCCTCCTGCTGGATGCTTTGCAGCTCTCGAGCTGCAAGCACCTGAGAGTACGGCTGGGCACCCAACTCTTCAACAATGACCAAGCGCAAAGCTGCGTTGCTAACAATATTGATGGCCTAACCCAAACAAGTGAATGTTGGCAAAAATCACAAAAATGACCCATGAATTCGTCGTATAACCAACAATTCATTCATGTTTCCACCGGGAGGTGATATGATGTAATGATTTCATAAATATTGAACTGTACCTGCGTGTATTGGATTGTATTACGTTTGACAATGGCATTGCAAATATTGTAGTGACTACGCCATACTGGTCGTTGTGTCATAATCATTGACAGTACTGTAACCGACCAGAGATGGGTCAATTGTTTAACTACGTGAGGGGGACACCACCAAACCCAGCGGAGCCATGCTCTCTGTTCTGCTACAGATCTCGTCACAGCCAATCGTCACGCATGTCCCACAGATCTAGCCAAAACGTAACTGGGTGAAGGTCCACAAGTAATAGGCATTAAACAAAAAAACCAAGGCCAGGCAATGGACCTATTATATAATTAATCAAAAACATATAGGGTATTAATCAATAAACTCCGATAATGTTAGGGAAATTGAGCATCAAGGTACATTGAAGACAGCTGAGCTGTTGCCCAAAACCGAGGCTGTGTTGCCTCACCAGGGGGGCACCTGCTCCTGCTTCAGAGATTGCACAAACTGCTGCTCCTCCTGAGCTGGTCACAGGCACCGTTGCAACTCATCGCTCCCTCCGGTGTTCGACAGGGCAGGGCAGTGACTCGGAGCCATCCATCGGTAGCTCATTCACCCACTACTCTCTTGCTGCCTGGTGGCCTTTCAAGCCCTATGAAACATATTAGTCAACCAACCATGTCTTAATGATTGCCAATATGGAAAATGAAAGAATGTTTGAAACCACCAACCAGCTTGGAAATCTGGGAAGTTCGTTGAGTCGAAGCGGTTCCAAGTCTCGCTGGGTCACGCCAGCTCCATGGCTCCTCCAGAAGTTGACCCGGCACGAAGTCTCTACGAAGCGAAGCCTGGACAAACAGGCTGAGCAGTGCTGGTGCTGGGGGAATGGTTACCCTCTGGGAATCAAACATGGCTGGCTGGAAAATCTACCAACCTTCAATGGTGTCCCAGGGATTCCCTATGGAATCTGGTGATTTTCCATCGCTATGTTGGATAACCGGAGTGTAACACATTGTTAAAAGTGGTGGACAATGACTAGCCTTGGTTGATACTAGGGATCAAAATTGGCTGATGACAAGCACGATATCAATCAATGATGGAGATAATAGTGATCAATAATGGTTGATCATGTCAGTCTGAGTCTATAATGGTTCAAGATGGATAATGACGGTTCAGTCATCGTTAGATACTGGTTGCTTATAGTTGACGGTCCATGGGGGTCCTGGTTAAGCAATGGTCAATAGCAAGCGATGACAACCAACACCCACCAGATCGATGCTTAAGACTCTTCTACACCAGTTGATAGCTGCTTTATCCCAGCACTTTCGTAGAGTTTCATTATCCTTGGGTCCAGGAGATCTTCCATCGCCGTGACCGTGGACGTCCAACGTGTCCCCGACCCATTCGAATCACCAAGTGCTGCAGCTGATTTCAACACAGCTTGAGCGAAGGTACACAGGGAGGTGAGATCATCAACAGCACCAATTTATCCAAGCCAGGACGAAGTTTGATAAAAAGTAACGCACCATTGGGAGACCAAGAATTGATAGCATGTCTTTGGGTCGAGGTACCCCTGGTGAACAATGACCAAACTAGTCGACTCGTAGGGATGGGATGTTCACCCATTTTTTGGTTGCTACTGACCCATGGCCATATCGGGTGAAAACTCATCACATATCGAACTTGCGCAGCTGGGGTGCGGAATTATGACACATGTCGTCCTACAGTTCTGATATCTTTATCCAGGCGATTGCCTGAACCCAGCACCAGTATGTACTGATGATGAGCCCATATCACTTGCGCTGAATTGTAGCTACGTGTCTTGAACATCTTGATCACTACAATGCCATGTAATTCCTATCCGGCATCCTCAAAATATGCCGGGCCGGCTGAAGGCATGGAGACATGATGATACATGCCAATATACATATGAAGTAACATACACAGGCATCTAACATACACAGGCATCTTTCGCTACATACCAGGCACGAAAAACTGAACCATTTGAGCTACTCCTTGTATCTCCTTGCGATATGACATTTGATACCTGCCACGGTAGTTTTGTCTATCAGATACCATACGTCCCAGCTGAACCTGCAGAGAGTGGAACTGGCTCTCCTGCTGGCTGAGCTCTGCCTGACGGGTGGTGATGGTGGCACCTGAACGACCAAAACAAGAGAGAAGAAATTCCATCCTTGGAGTAGATTAGATTGTGAGCAACCCAAAAGATTCAGAGTCTAACTTTTAGTGTTTGAATGAGCCGCCAGCTGTGTCTGCGCATAAATGGCATGTAGAGTATAAATGATATGAGATAAAGATAGATAAAGCACAGACTGTCGTTTTGATCAGGTGAAGATCCGTATGTGATCGTATGTGATGTGTATGTCTGCTCCACTGAATCAATGCTGCAACAAGAACAATACGTTTTGCGGGCCGTCAACTTATCCATCCATCGTGTCAATTTGCGGGGAGGGCTCCTATCTCAAAGACGAGGTGCTCATGCTCAGAACCAGTTCATTCTCACAGATTCCCTTTGTCTATAATTCCTAAGCTTAACATTTTAGACTCGCGATGTGACATCAGCAATTCACTGCCATATTGCATCAACCTGCCCTGGATGCCGGGGATCAGGTCCCTTGTAGAAGCCTGGCTACTGATCCCTAAGTTCACGGCTACCATTTCTGGAACCAACTTCTGCAACTGGGTAGAACCCATAACTGGCACTGGTGCTGAGCCAGCCTCCGCCAGTTGCAAAGCCTCCTGCGCTTTTTTGAAGGCCGCATCTTCTGCCACGAACTGCTCCTGGGCTGCAGCGAAGTGGGAACCATTTTCGGGAGACATGAATCCTTCGTTAGCCTGAGACCTAAAGTCTGGCGAAGTAGAAGTCTTCAATGCCAAAGTCATATGGATGGCGAGCTGATCGGGTAGTCACCTTGTGTTTCTGACAGGAATTCTGGTTCAGCACCGGTGTTTGCAAGCTGGAAACCCTGAAATCTCTTTTGGACCTCACGTCTTGCCACCTGGACCTGCATCAAAGAGCTAGCGGGATGTGGAATTTTGGCATGCCGACAATCCTCGGTCAACAGAGATGCAAAAATTACGCAAAGTAATAACTATGTGTTTTCACTTTTCCTCTTCAAATATGGATATGGAAAATGCAAATTAGAATCATAGTGCACAATCATTGTCTTCTACAGCACGCACGTTCCATCCAAAAACTTGATATCCACGGCCTACTTGCAACATCTCCGAATCGCCCCCACTCCTGGACTTCCATTTCTTCAGCATTGGCTTGGCAAAGAGCAGCCTCCAACAGGACCTCTTCTTGTTGAGACTCCTCATCCAACAGCGGCACCAAACAGCGTCACCAAACTGGAGTTGGCATCTTTTCTTCAAAGAATGGCATTTTTTCCACCACCAAACTTGTCGGAGAAAGCTTCTTATCGTTTTCTCTGGCACTGTACCAAAAAGTCACGCGGACAAGTGTCTGAGGGACGTCAAATCCAAAAGGAAGCTTCCTGATAGTGACGTGTACGTTTGTTCAGTTAATAGGTGTTTTGATTTCATGAATGGGGACGGAGTCAATACGGAGAAATGCATAAGAATCGAACAAGATAGGTCTGTGACGGGTTCGTCCGTGTTCAGCTGACATTGCAACAAAGGATACCAGCTACACTGCCTTTGGACGACAATTCTGTGCCCATCTGTAAAAATACTGCTGCCAGCGGCTGCTACAGAAAAGTGAACCAGCAAGGAAATACCACAACAGCATGGCCAACAACTCGCTGGTAGTTCATTATTGATTTATATAAATATATGTGTAATACATCATAATAATATGCTAAGCATATTATGCTAAGCAATTACTTAGTATATCATGATATGATTCGCGTTGCTTGGCAGTGCTACCGGGGACCAAAAAAAGGACACCATGGCCTCCTGGCTGCTGCTCAGGTGTTTGAAGACAGACCATCAGAGTAAGATACAACGGCAAGCCATAACCGAACAGGGTGAACTATGGCAGAGGCAGGGCAAACAATAATACTACAGGAAGAAGAACTGGCTGAAATTCAACGGTTGTCCAACAAAAGTACTGTAGTACACTAGAGTGGAAGGTCGCTTCTGTCATGGCGAAGGATTTTTTGGGAACAAGAAGGTTCAGCATTGTTTTGACATCAATTGGCTTCATGTCCAGGAGCGATAACACACTTTGAAACAAGTCAGCTTCCTCAGGCCCTCCCATAAACATGTCTACATGCTGATTCTTACTTGGAATATTGATGTTTTATAAGATGGTTGCCCCTCTCACTGATATATTTGTGGGAAGGTATTGTTGTTTGTTTATTCTGAATCACTTTGGGTGAGTTATGGGTCAAACAAATCTCTCTGCAAATCAATAAACCACCTGGATTGCCAGTTGCAGCCCTTCAAAAGGAAGGGTCGCAGTCACGGGGTCAAGAAAAAAAAGATCTCAAAAAGGAGACCACGGATGTCTTCGAGTCACGAATGGACCAAAATTGAGGACAATGAAGGTTTCGAACCATCTCCGTTTCACCCAAGTAGTAAACCATAGGGAAACTGAGCCGCCGTTTTCGGTGACTCTCCTCGGTCGATACTGTATAGCCACGAAGAGCCAAATCCTCAGTCAGTTGAAGCTGATAGAGGCAACAAACAGGGTGAGAGTCACAGGATCCATGGGGAAGTCTACGTTGGAAAGCCTTGTTTTAACCAGCAATTTTAGGGAGTTTCTGCAGATTTTCCCACCATTTCTGGGAGAGAACTCCATACTCCAACCAAAATCTGCTAGCAGCTGATCATCTACCAATCAAACAACTGGTTTTGGTCTGAAGACTCCCCTAATACATCTATTGGTTGTCTGAAGCTGTCTTATCAAATTGATTTCCTTACTAAAAACCAGCAACGATTAGTTTCCCATGGGTTTTCCTACCAAAAAATGCTGAAAAAATGTTTTTCCATTAGGTTTTCCTACCAAAATATGCTGAAAAATTGGTTTTCCATTGGGGTTTCCTGCCAAAAGATCCTGAAAAAATGGTTTTCCATTAGGTTTTCCTACCAAAAGATTTTGAAAAAATGGTTTTCCATTGGGGTTTTCCCACCAAAAGATAGTGAAAAACCATAAACATCGCCATGGAAACCCCCATCCAACCCCGGGCCATAGCCATAGCCATGGCCCAAAACGCGCTGCCTCGCCTCCTCCAAAGCCTCGGCTCGCAGCGATTGCATTTCCGCCTGGAAGCCGCGCCCAGTGGAGCCCATCATCAAGCACCAACTGGCAGTTTCCAACTGGTAGTTTTATAGTAAATCAACTGGTAGTTTCATAGTTACTATGGTAGGTATCATCATAAAACAAAACAAAGATTTTACCTACTACCAGTTCTATAGTAGGTAACCAGCTGGTTTCTACCAGGCTGTTTTTTAGGGTTGGTTACCTACTATAGCTCGGTAAGTGGAAGGGTAATACCAACTGGTAGTTTTATAGTAAATCAAAATTTACTACAAAACTGGTGATGATACGAACTGGCATATCAACTGGTACAAATTTAATACCAAAACTTGTGATTGATGATGTAAATTGTGCAGTAAAACTGGTGATTTAATCTCAACAAAGTTTAATACCAATAGTTTTTGATACCAATTGGTAGTTTTATAGTAAATCAAAATTTACTACAAAACTGGTGATTGATGATACGAACTGGTATATCAACTGGTACAAATTTAATACCAACTGGTTAGTTTTTTAGTTTTGTAGTAAATTCTTAGTAGTAAAATTTAGATTTGGTTTTACCAAAGTGTTTGATGATGTAAATTGTGTGGTAAGTCACCATTTTTGTTAGTTTCCAGGTAAGTTTGCCAAAGAGTAGTCATCCCTAAGCATTCAACCGATTTGCAAAGGATAATTTTTGAACGTCAATTGAACAAATCAAGTTCGATGAATCATACTTGACCGTTGCTGAAGTCTTGAAAAGATGAAGGACAACGAAAAGTCCCTGAAGATTGTATAGTGCAGTGAGTTGGATGGGGGAACCACAACACCTTCAGAATCCAGGACTTTCAAGCGATTGCGTCTGGCATTCACATGCTGCTCCTTCATCCTCACTATGCCTAAATATGGATGCTTCTCAAAATGGGGGACCTCTAAATCATCTAATATTAGCCGGTAGTTATAATACTTTTTGGGCGTCTCCAATGGCTTAAAGAACCCCCAAATATACATAACGGTATGCGTCCAGCTATTCATTCATTTTGGCGCGATCACCATTGGAAAGTCGCGAAACTCTCATGCGGGTTTCACTTAACCCATTGAACCCACTAGTTTGAGAGAACAACTGAGCAATGACCATCATGTAACAACAACCTGTGTACAATATAATAGAATAATCTGCTTGGTGCTTTTATACCCTGTCCCAAAAATTATGCTCGTCAATTGGAAGCAATCATCTCAATTCGCATGGTAGAACAAACCAATGTGACAGCAGCAACTGGTGATGGTAAATCACCATTAAGCATGATCGTCATCTAGTTGGTGGTTTCCACCCCTATGGAACAATATTAGTCAACCAACCAACCATTTGGTAATACATTTGGGAAAGTAAAAAGTGGTCGAAACCAGCAACCAGCCATTGTGATCCAAACTATGAGATGAGAACAGCTACATCTGGTATCATCTGGACATGGCAACCCTGGTTGGTGTGATCACCAAGCGCTTGGAAAGCCTGCTCAATGAGAAAAACGGCACCTTTAATCTCGGGTTGTCTCAAGAAATGGTGAACCAGCAATTAATAATCCGATCAATCCAACAAGAAATGGTGATTCCCAGCAATCTTTAGTTTGCGGTCCAACAATACAAAGTTGCGAACTGTGGGATATCAAAGGCGGTGAACAACCCAAAATGGCAATCAGCATTCACGAGCGTGGAAAATCCATGAAAATATACCGTATCAAGTGCACAGCTATGAGGGAATCTGTGCAATAGGATGCTATAGGTAGCTTGAAAATGCTTGAAAAATGATGTGTTCCCGTGGATTTCCAAAAGCTGCAAGTTTGGGACAAAAAACTCATTGGGCAGTCTGTTCCTAGCTGTTTTGAGCAATTTTCTGGCCCTCGCAGCCGCCTGCAGAGATTTTGCTTCAACGGCGAGGGCTGCGTGATGTTCTTTGAAGCGGTGTTCCACTTCTTGCCGTTCTCGAGCCTCGAAAGTGGATTCTGAAGGGGCAATGCAAGGTGCATCACCGATTCACCTGCTACATTGGGATAGTTCCTGAAACTGATGCATGCTTTGCAGACACAGTTGCAAGTACCAATGCCAACCAGCCCACCAACCAACCAACCAACCCACCAACCAACCCTCCAACCAACCCACCAACCAACCGACCAACCAACCAACCAACCTTGATTAGGCAGGATGATACAGTAAGCCAATGTAAGCCCTATGAAGCAGCGGATGCTGCGTGGTTCACCAAGGCCCAACAGCTCAACTGGCTCCCCAGATCGCTCCTTCCTCTGATCCTCGATATGTCTCTCTGCATGCAGCTCCTTGGTAGGGCTGGATTTCAGAGCAGCTCCCAGCTAAACCACCAGCAGCTGAAAAAGATCGGGTCGGATGTTTTTTTAGGGATCTCATCAATTTGTCTCAACATCATTCTGCTTCCATATCTCGACTCGACTGATCATCATAGTTTTCCAACAAATCGCCCGATGGCGGTTTCAACTTCCATTCTTCCGCAAAATGTGCTGGTCAAAGAGCAAAATCATTCCAAGATATCTCAAGTCGAGATGGAAACGCAGAAAGATTCAATCCGACCCAGTTTCTAACCCCTCAAAGGAACCATCCAAGGAATCCAACCAAGTAATATATCCATCATGGTATCACCACTCATGGTAACCAGGTCCTCCTGAAGGGTGAGGGCCTTGGAATGTCTTCCCATCCCGGCCTTCAGCTCGGTGTCCGCATGCCTCACTTCCTCCTCCAGCATCAACCTACGATTGAACTCGGCAGTCCACGCTGGAAGCCGTGGAGCCCAGGGATTAACCATCTGACTGGTGGACTCAGCCAGCATGTCGGATAAGGGCATGGCTTCCTACACCGTTGATCGGTGACGTGGTGTAGATGGGATTGTCACTTGATGATATGATGTAGCAAACCGGTTTTCATGAGCTGCGGTGGGAAAAGGCGAACTCTTCAGAACATTAAGGCAGTAGCTATACTCAAGAGGTTACGTTGTTTATGGCCCAAGCCTACCGGGAATCCCAAAAAGTACAGGAAAATCATTCGCTTTACCAAGAAGAAAATACTTTCGCCTCAGCCTCCAGACTTTCAAGGTGGGTTTTGATTTGCTGCACCTGGAGCCGAGAGAGTGACCCTTTTTGTCTGCACTTTGAAAAGGTGAGCCGCACCCCGCAAGCAGAGGCTCGGCTGGTGGCAATTCACTAATTTGCTTGATGAAGGGGTTCCGGACACGAGATTCTTGTCAAGCATGTCAACAGGGCCTTCGTCCTGCCATAGGATGGCATTAAAAGCTACACCCTTTATAGGCTAGCAACTATCAGGTGTAAGGAGATGCTATGTGGTGTAAACATGTCAGTGAACATAGAACATTGAAGAACAAATGTGCATCTTGCAATTTTTCGACCGGGCCCACGACGTGTCAGTTCAACTTGTAGTTGTGCCAAGATTAGTTCACACACCCACCGCAACATTCACAACACTCTTCATAGCATCTCATCACCTGGTTTGTCTGGCTTTGGACTCTGGATGCAGAAAAACCCACTCTATGGGAAGCAGCACAGCAAAAGCCCACTCTACGGGCAAGCGAAAACCAACGCAAAATTCTCTTCGATGTGACCAATCTGGAGGATGATGAGTAGTGCCACCAATCCATTTTCCCCTGTGATCCCTTTCTGACTCTTGGTGAATTTGAGGAACAGCAGAGCAGTTTCACAGATCCTCAAATTCTTTCGAACAACCAACAGCTTGGAATCTACTGATCCTGATTTCTTTTGAAAAAAAACAACAGCTTGGAATCATTTAGAATCTTTATATACCGGATTTTTTCCGAAAAAACAACAGCTTGCAATCATAGGTTTGGAATCTCTCCACTTGGCCAGCGACCTAAAGCATAAGACTACTCGGGCATGGAGCTGCCCTCAGCATCAACATCAACTGCATCAACTTGCCCAGTGAAGCTTTCCTGGGGACCCAGGTTGGTGACTGGTCCCAGGGGGCCCAGTCAGTTGTGGGGGTCCATGGTTGATCAGTGCTGACGAGTCACCCGAATTGGGAGCAGCTTGGCCATGACATTTTTGGTGTCTCTGAAAGTGCTCACTTCAACGGATACAGCACCACCATTTTGACCTCGATGATCAGTTTCAAGATAACTGCGATCTGCTTCGGAAGGATCTCCTCCTCGACTTGCGGATCCTTGAGAAGCATACTTGGACGCACCGCGTTCACCTCGTGAGCCCTTGGGAGGCTCGGAACCACACGTCGACGGTGCCGAAAAGCGCCGGGTCCGTTTGTCCGGAGGACGGGACAGCCAGTTCATCTCCAAAATTAACATGGCAGCCTCAGCGAGTTCCGTGGGTCAAGAGTTTCGCCGTCCCTTTAAAAGGGGTAGATTCCCAAAGGCAAAGCAAACCAGGTAGCATCATCTCATTTTAAGAATCAGCCAAGCAGGATTGTTTCACGCTATGAGTATGGTCGCGCGGCCAATCGACGGGAATCATGGGATTTCAGCCGGCACAATTTCTGGCAAGGTATAGCGGTGCCTTCAAGACCAAATCCTCATAGTGACCCATTTGTGATGTCCTTGTATTTTAGCACCTATAGGGCTTTTTTGTTTCAGGAAAAGCCGCGAAACGGTCCCGGTGAACATCTGGAAACTGAGAGTCTGCGGAAAATCCTGTTGCATTTTCACCAACATATATTTCGCATGCGCGTTTGGGAGAATTATTGTATTGAATTATTGCAAGTGTCAGATCTTGGGTAAGGTTCTTTCAAATCTGTGGACTTTGGAGGACTTGTGGAAAACTTCCAACAGAATAGCAATGTGTTGTGTGTCTGTTAAATTTTCTTCCCTGCTGTAGGAACTATCAGAAAATCAGAGTATATTAGGCTGTTGCAGGAAGTCATTGTCATTGGTGCGTGACCACTAGACCTGCGTGGCTTTCCTCTCATATCAACCAGTTTCAAAAACTGACCAATTTCCCCCTAACACTACTACCTCCCAAAGATCCTGGCATGGTAAGGACTCTGACATTCAGCTTGCCTAATAGGCTACACATAGGCTACTCTTCGTCGGCTACTAGGCTGTGGGTCAAAACCCCGTACCCCTGGTTCCCCCACCATTAACCATTGTTTTCCCTGTTATTGTTGGTGGAAATCCCCCATGAACGTTGGTTGGTTAACTGCTTGACCCATAGCCATTGGTTGCCTCTACTCCAAAGAATTGGGAGATGCACGTTCCGTGCTGTGCAGTTTCGCGACAGGACGATCAGCTTTCTCCAAAGCCAGGCAATGGCGAACAACTGCCTGCAAGCTGAGCACTGTCAATGCTAAGGGGTCTGTCAGGTGGGCCCCCTTCGTTAGCTGACTTGGGTTATAACTAGGGTAACTACATGTAACTACCAGTTATGGTAGATATAACTATAGTTAGATGGAAACAAGCATCACCGCCTCCTTCAAATTCTGGGGCAAGCATCGATGCTCACGCAGTTCTACCAGCGAGGTGGTATGGCTCTTGCTCAAGGCGCACCACATTTACGAAACGAGTCAGCATATGACAACATGACAAGAGCCCCGAAGATCCACAAAGGGCCCCATGAGCACAAAGCACAACTTATAGGGTCACTCCAGGCAAGATGGCTTGCTTGCGATTGTAATAACGGATAGGCATGCAGCACGCGCGACCAAACCATTCGATACGTCAGAGAGAATGTAAAGATGCAAAAGTACACAGTACTGGTAGTGCCCCGAAGAAAATTAAGTTGCTTGATAACCAGGATCGCAGGGTAACTGCCAGTTTGGTGTGATACTCCTGGTAGATATAACTATGGCACCAAATGCCTTTTGTTCAGCAACTTTTAGCTGCCTGGGAACCCTACAGCTTTTATGTTTGCCCAAGATTGATCAAACCGGAAAACATGGTTTGATTGATTTGTCCTAGTGACGCTGAATGAATCAGTTGTCAGGTCATGCCACAGGAACAATAACGGTACACAAACTAAGCGCTTACAGACTCAATAGAGAGCTTTACCACACAATTCTGCGAGTTTTCGGCCTTGATTTCTGCATGGAAACAACTTCTTAGGTGAGTAGTTTCCGGATTCCAGGGTTGAGTGCTCAAAGGTTATGAAGTTAGAGCTAAAGATGCTCAAAGACATGCCACTATATAGTTGGTCCAGGTTGGTCCAATGGTTGTGGGAGTGCAAGAGTTTGACATCAAGAACAACCACAACAACCACAAAAAACCCAACAAACAACGACAACAACAATAGCCACAGAACTACATCATCATCATCATCATCATCATCATCATCATCATCATCATCATCATCATCACCATCATCATCATCATCATCACCATCATCACCATCATCATCATCATCAAAAACAACATCAACAACAACAGCAACAGCAACAACAACAAGAAACTTATCAAAAGTAGGTATAAGATGAACAAAACGCAACTGGGACAATATCAACAACCACATCAACAACAACGGCAAAAACCACAAACACAACATCAAGAACATCAACAACTGCATCAACACCATACAATCACAACAAACCAGGATACACACCGACAAATCCAAAATATCAGCAACGATGTAACCATTGAAACAACCACATCATCAACAACAATCGCAGCCACGACCTCCACTTCAACAGCAGCCTTAATCAAAGCTACATCAATAGCAACCACAAGCACTGCATCATCATCATCATCATCATCATCATCACCAACAACAAAGGCAGCGGCTAACAGCCACCACATCAATAACACCAACATCGACATCAACAACGACAACCCAAACACAACGACGACGACGACGACGACGACGACAACAACAACCAGAACAACACCTGCTGCTGCTGCTGCTGCTGCATAAAGTGCCAATAATTGTTTTGACGAACACAACAATCCATAACAATAACATCAACAGCATCAACCACCACATTAACAGCAAAAGGACGATCACAGCGCATCATCTTGGTCAGCCTGGCAGCACAACACCGGCCTTGCACTCGTCCGACACTGCTTGCCATGCTTCACCAGAGGTGTTGACTGCTTCCCCCTGCACAGCATCACAAAACTCTTCAAAACCTGGATACGCCATCACCGTTCGAGGAAGACGTCCTGTGAAACTGCACAGCGTTTGAAGCGTTGAGCGGTGTTAGGGATGCTGTGAACAAGGATTTGTGATAGGAGTTGGGTCAATCTGGTAGCGAAATAAAACACTCCAATTGGCTGTAGTCAATAGAAACGTGATGAAACGTGAATAAAATCACCTTTAAAACATCAACATACATCAACCACAGGGGTTGGCACAGGTGGATCTTTCAATCAGAAAGTCCTACGAGCATAAAGTATAAGCAAAGGCCAGCGCCCCAGACATCATGTTTCTCAGATGGTATCTCACCCGCCAAGACCTCCGGCGCAGAAAAATTGATGGTGGTGGATGTCACCGGCACATCTCCAGTACGTAGGGCGCGGGAGGAGCCAAAGTCAGTGAGATGTAAAGTGCTGAGATCAACGGCCACCAGCACATTGTCCGACTTGACGTCCTTGATGCTGGATGGATCGGGGTGGTCTTGGTTGAATAGGAATTATTGGCAATACTGGTTCAAGTATGTAAAGTGACCAAATACTCTACCCGCGAACTTCACCCATTCTTGAAGCAGGACGAAGCTAAAATATCAATCAGGGTACCAGGTTTATAGGAAACCACCACGAACATTGGGGGATACCTCCCACTCATCAACGTTTGGGTTTTATCAATCGAGGGTTAGCATCACCTTATCATCAAAGGCAATTGATATGACCAATTGACCAATAGGCTGTGGGTCAAAACCCCGTACCCCTGGTTCCCCATCACTATAACCATTGTTTTCCCTATTATTGCTGGTCATTATCCCCCATGAAATTGGTTGGTGCATATTGACCCATAGCCTGTTAGTTGGTATATCTCCCCTATAATTGTTCGTTATAATCCTCTATGTTTAACCATTAACCAGCTAGTTAACATACTGGTTGGTGCATATTGACCCAGCTCGCCAATTGTCATCAACCAACAATCCCATGGATGGAATGTTCACATTCTACCGCTTGGACGAAAAACTGGTCATGGCGAACTGAGGTACGGGGGCCATTGACACAATGACATGATGTACCCAACAAAAAAAAGGAGCACTTGTGATTTACAGAATCTATATACCTTGCGGGCATATTTTCATGTCATGAAATGTACGGATCCGAAGTCACTGATCCTATGGCCTGATGATAGCAATGAACAGCTCGCAGTCGATTTCCCATTGACCCTAGAATATGACAGGCATCCACAGGCCAACACCATGGTCATTGTTAGCTTTGTTGTAGTTGTTGTTCTTCAGCTTGTTGTTGTAGTGAATGATTGCTTTCGTCTTTACACTGTTGCTAATCCTGTTGTCGCAGCTATTTTTTGCTGTGGCTTATGTATGCACTATTGATCCTTGCCATCCCTTCTTACATTTAGGTTTAGTTTGCCATCCCTTTGCTACCCTTGTGGCTGGCACTCTACCCATGGATTTGCGGAGGAGTCCGGTGTTCCCAGTCCTCGATTGTGTTTAATTCCTCAAAGCTGTGAAAATGCCTTTGACCGTGAGAAGGTGTTCAGTGCATAGCAGTATTTGAGAAAAATAAAGACATGATATGTTCAATGTCCGAGATACTCCATACTTGGATATGCCCATATTTTTGTGGGTTATTCTATAAAACTTGGATGGTCTTATGGTATTACACGCGCCTTGTCGTATGGTTTGGCAATATCAGGATTTAGTGACTGCTTGCATGGCGCAGTAGCCATGGCTATCCACAGCCCCAACCCTCTTCGGCCGGCTCCACCGAGCATCGCTATGAATAATTCGTCTCTGGTGCAGGTAGTTCAGTCCCTCCAGTAGCATTCGAAAGAGACTCTTGGCCTTGCCCTCAGAAAAAAAGTTGAGCCCTGCAGTGTTCTTGGCCTTGCCCTCCGATCTCACCGCAGTGGTCAATGTGATGCCTGGAATATAGGACAGCACCAGGACTGAACCAGCAGAGTGCTGAAAATACTCCAGCGCTTGCACCAAATTTTGATGGCACACGCCTGACGGCACCGGCAAAACCGCCAAAAGAAAATGCGGAATCACAGGAATTCATTGAAAATGGCAAACTACCTGTAGGAATTTACAGAACCATAGAATGACGATCATAAGAGTAATAAACCAATGAAAATGGCTCGAATTGGGAGAACATTGGGATCCTCACAAATGCTGGGAGATTTTGACACTAGCATAGTGGCTGAGGGGCCACCATCTCGCCAAGTTCAGCTACACAGCCGATATTTCAAATCTCCATTAAATGGGTGTGAGGTATGAACTGTTGAAAGTCATGCCAAGCAAAAACACGACTTGATTCTTGGTTGTCACACATTCAGCTTACAAGTGTTTGGAACGGCTTGTGGTTTCTTGGCAGTATCATATCCGCAAAAGTGGAAGCAACATTGAAAGTTTCCACTCCTTCAGCCATCACCATCATCGGTGCACGGAGCCTTTCACCCAGCAACTCCATGACTCCATGCGGGCAAAGTATGAAGGTTGAGGATGTGCTGTGATAGGTCTTGGATGGTATTGGTGTCCGGTACGTTGTTACAGTAAATCCAATACCAATACCATCCAATAAACCTATCCATAGTATCCGGTATGGTATAGGTATTGGTAAATCATTTTCTCCATAACCGACTCTAACAATCCAGAAATCTTCGCCAGTCGGCAAAACCAGCTGGGAGCCGGGGGGGTTGGTACATCAATGGCAGGACCGTGCAGCCGCACCTTTCATGATCTCAAATTCTTGGCGATGCTTGGCACAACCACCTTCGATGTCTGCGCCCATGAGCTTCACAGCGACCTGGTGACCGGTCGCAATTTTGGTGAGTTGAGATTCATCATCATTATCTGGTTGGTGGTGCTCACCACCCCGTCATGGAAAATATGCGCAAGTCAACCAACCATTTAAGTTAATCATTACTCATTACTAGTGAAAATCAATACTGTGAACCCACCACCAACCAGTTATGAATCAGTACTATATAGTCGTCAATTTAGAATCGATTGAGCAGCATTAACCACGTTGTTCTTCAATAACTATGAATTGATTGTTCATGACCACCACTACTATTGTCATCATTAACCACTTATAGTGCCAGCAATTCACAACTTTCATTCTTCTAATTCATCAGTATCAACCACGATAAGCCATTGCCATTGTTTCATCATTGATCATAACGGGGCGTCTGGGTAATTACCCCAAATTGCTGGGATGATTGTTGGTAAAGCTCCCTCCACAAACCTTGCCGGCTTCATTGGTAGTAAACCATCCAAATCTTGAGTTTGGATACAGGTGAGTTTGTCCGCAAATGGCGTACCCTTATAGCTACTTTAGCCCCCTATCAAAAACGGCTACAGTATTGTTGGTTGGTTAGAAGGTACCGCCCTCTGTGGGCCAAATCTTCAGCTTGGATACGCGTGGACGTGGTGACAGGTTCTCTGGGCGCCCAAAGAGTGGAGCCAAGGATCGATCCTGGCAAGGTCTATGAGTGAACCCAATGATCCTTTGATGATCCTTTGATGATAGTTGATGATGGTTGATGATAGTTGATGATGGTTGATGATAGTTGATGATGGTTGTAGAAATCATCTTCCTGAAATGTTTACCCATATCATTAGCGTTAGCATGCGGCAGCCACAATGTGTCATAGGTCATCGATACCCTGGCAGAGGTCGAGGTCATCCAGGGAGGCCCATGCCCGGTTGCCTGCAGTTTGTCTGCTTTACGCACTGCGCGAAAGACGCGCCCAGAGGAACCTCT
>VSDK01011731.1:160056-183618 GCA_009767595.1 Symbiodinium kawagutii | reverse complement strand
CTTGAGTTCGTAGCGCTCCTTAGTTGCGCCCCAGAGCTGAATGAATCTGATGATCAAATATGATCAGTGGAAACTCCTGGAAACGCGTGGAAACTCGTGGGAAGTCCTGGAAACTCGTCCAATGAGGCGATTTGGGAGTACTCCACCCATCCCTTCATTCAGCTAAGGGAAAGCACTCATTCTCGGGAAATCATGGGAGCCCAAGTGTGGCCTTCCCGAGCAACTTGAAATGTGCGTTCAAACATCCAGAGAGATTTCAGGGAAAGCAATCCATCGGCTGGAAAAAAACGATCCTGCTGAAACTGCGATCAGAGTCCAAACCTTCGGCTGATTCTTCCAGTGGAGGTAAGTTGGATGCAGGCCTCCGACCAAGGGCAAGAAAACAAACAGCGAAACTAGGTGTTTTAATGTGGTGTCAATTGTCAACTATACTGTAATCAAATCGCCTGATGGTGGGTTGAAAACGTTGCCGCTAACATCATTGTTGAGCGAACCCACCGGTCGTGCCATCGTAATTAGGATTGTCTTATCCTTAATGGCCAGCCAACCAAAGCCAGAATCACTGGTTGGTTCATGGGAAAATCTGCAGGAAGCTCCTGTTCAAACCACCAAAGAAAAGGGGGTCCTATAGATTTCCCATTAAGCATTGCTGGGATAGAAAGCTACAGTTTCTATCTCGCCCTATAACACGTGACCGCTTTCCTTTGCAATTGGAATTGTGCCTGTCCCCAAATAAGCAGGTTATAGCAGGCGTAAGAAGCTATCCTCCCAAATTGCTGAGATGACACAACACAGTCAGTTGTCCAACTCTTGCAGCGATGCCTCAGGCAGTTTTCAAAAGCTGCTGATGATTCATTGATGGATTGCAACTGGCCAAGTGGTTGATGACACTCATACTGGATTGGTTGATGCGAAAACCTACGAACTGGAAATCCGGCTGTTTATAGCGGCTTGCCAGGTTGATTCTGCCACTGTTTTACCTGTGCACAACTAAACATTTAGTGCACAAATGGATGAAACAACAAACAAATACAGCCATAGGGTTGTTAAAATAGGTTGTTGTAAAAGGTTTGGTGACTACAAAAAGGTTGGATACAGAAACAGAAACTCAAACCAAAAAAAACACCTATAGGTTGTTAAAGGTGCGTTCGCGTGACGAACAAATCATCCCCCAAGCACCACTTTTGCCTCCCGCGGCCGCCTGGTAAGTGGCCCCAAACCTCTCCGCTGCAGTAGGCCCCGAACCCCACCCTGGAGGACTGCCATTAGCAGTGCTCTGAGTGTCGCCAGGCGAGAACGGTCAACTCACCAGCTCGCTTGAGTCAAGAGAAGTTGAGGATTACTATGGTGAGTTTACTATGGTTGATCTATTACTATTATAGATGCCATAGTTTGATGGATACAAAAGAAGTTTCACTATGGCATCTAATCTATTACTTACTTCATCCTGCTTAGCTGGCTCATACCTTTGCTTTGAGTGTGGTTTCGATGATGGGTTGCTACAGTAGGTATCACCTCTTGTTGCCGGAGTTTTGTATGAGCATATATCTCAGTAGAAGATGTATTATGTACTAGAATCATGCAGTATATACTAGATATCTTTTGTTACAGAATCATGTAGTGATACTGTGATGCTCGCGGTTGGCTGTTGAGGGTTTGCAGCTGCTCCCGGCTTTGCCGTGAAGCAGTGCAACGCAAGAGCTACAGCTTTGAGCAGAACCGCCGGGGGCACGGGCACAGCGCGTGGAAACATGAACATGCATGTTGTTGCGTCGCAAGCGCTACGAACCCGCCATGAATACGAACATCTGTAGAGATGTATACATATGTGCGGCGTCAATCAAAACACATATGCACTCATGCATGCTATGCCACCGATCGCAAAAAACATATAAATACTTTATATCCATATATATATATATGTAATATATGCCATATAATATGATATAATTTCTTCTCTATGTGTCCTGATATGTCTTGATGTGCGTAGTGGCAGCGTAAAGCTCCCTAGACATTTGAAACGATGAGTTACAATTGGTTTTCTGTCATGTCTCACACTTTTCTTGCCGGATTCCCCAGCTGTACAAACACTCAAGAGGAAAGGGTGATTTTATAAGCAAGAGTGACTAAGTAATCCTAATTGTATATAACTGCAGCGTATGCGCATACAAATATCTTTGTGTATGCATAAACAAATATAATGCCATGTATCTTTAGATACCCTCCGATGACATACATTGTACACATAAGAATAAACAGGTACAAACATTCACCATGAGATCGCCAATCTTCACTTGTCAATAGCACCTGGGCAGCACAAGAATCTGGCGGCGCCTTTGTTGGTGAGCCTTCAACTCCACACTGCGGATTTGCTCTTCCGCCTCCCTTCTGAGCAACTTCTGTTCTTCAGCTTCAGCAGCCTCGCCAGCACTTGATATCCTAAGGTGAAACATATGGGGGCGGTTTGGTCAGTCTTGGTTGGGATGTTCACCTACCCAGGGTTTTGGCACCCATAGCCGTGGAGTGAATCATGGGGTATCGGTGAATGGCATTTGAATGGTTCAGAATATGATTCACAGTCCATTTATGACAATAAAGTCTTAATGATCCATTTGATCCACATGAATCATTATGACAAAAAATATCTCTTCATAATATGATTCATACTGCCAAATCACAGTCCAAATTGCGATGAGGAAGCTGCTGGGCCATCACCATCAGCCGGTGCGTTTGCAACTGGTTGCTGACACACAGGGAACAACACGACATTGACGTGAAGGGATGCAATGAGTTGATGACCCCATGACCCCCAAGTGGTTGATTTCTTTGAAATCCTGCACGGTACCCACGAAATAAGTACCAGGCAAATTTCTAGATATGGCATGATACAATGGATACAGTAGGTGGATTTAACCCACTTCCAAGTGGGGGGTGATTTTGTAATAGAGGTTACCTGGGTCTGTGGTGCGGTGCGGTAGGGAGAATGGGGGGCAACGACCACAGCAAATGTTTCTGAATGCTCACCTTTTGGTTTCACCATGGATTTGGAGCAACAGGGCGGCTGGGTTCATCTGCTACTGGATCAAAAATATGTCTTCGGGTTTATGTTTATCTACAATTATCTACACCTTTTTGATTGGTTGGCATTTCCCAAATGGGTACCTTGCGCCTGCCTCTGTCTGGGCAAAACTATTGTCATGAAGGTCCGATAGGGTATGTTTTCATTTCTGATGTGCAACTTCGGTGGGTTGCTCTATCCCAGGAACGCCAACTCTAGAGCCATCATGGCCCCGTATATCACTTATTCATGCACAAGGTACTCTGACTCTGAAGTCGGCTGAATAATCATAAGTACAGTATATCACTTATACACGTCAAATGATTGGCGGAACTCTAAAAACACTTCTTTCAACTACTGGCTCGACATCGCCGCAACGCACCTTGACTTCCAAGTGTTGTGCCAGTAGTTTTCCAGCTTCCTGAATGCCATGGTCAAGCTGCTTGCCCAAGCCCAACTCATCCTCTGGCTTGACTTCCAATTCATAAAAAGATCATCCCCACTCATTGAGCCGTAGAAAATCCCAGAGGGCATCTACCCATTAACTCCGAATGATGAGTAGTAGAACGCCCGATGCAACCATTTGGCAACAGCAGAAGTTGACTCATGTCATTGGCTAGTTCAAATGATCAGGTGTGCAGGAACCGCTAGTGTCAGACAAAAACATGCATGCATAGATGCCCGAGTTTGAGTCGAATATCCAGAGTCGGGAAGTCATACCCCCAAATCATCTGCTACAATATTAAACATGTCTAGCAATAAACCAACCATTTTAGGGGGGTCCCTATGGCTTGAGAAACCATATGCAAAGCAATCAAGCCAAACAGCCCCAAAAATTTGACTCATCCCCCGCCTCGGAACTACGCATTGCGGCTTCACCGGCGGCTGCTTCTGCGAAGCATCTGGCGGCCCGATCGAATGGATTCAAAACTATGCCAAACTACATATTCAGCTATGGACATTGAAATTGCTGACTGTGGCATTTACATGCATTTACGATTTTTGTTTGTTTTTAGATCTTTAACTGCCACCATCACCCAAATATTCAACAAATTTGGCATTTGATGGAAAAGAAAAGGCGAGAAAACATGTTTTTTGTTCGTTTGAAAAATAACAACTGCCAAACAACCCAAAAGACAAGAATCATGCATTCAATAGTGTTCACCCAAAAGGAATCAATTAATCATGCATTCATGAACCAATAGTGCTCACATGTCATGTGCTCACCTAAAATGTTTTGGCCCGTAAAATCTGGTGCCTCGGTGTCCTACCCATCCCGTAAAAAGGTTTCAATCAACCCGCGGTGTAAAATTGTGCCGTTGAATGTCCCAAATGGATGGAGCCAAAAAATTTGATGAAGAACATGTTGACGATGAAGAACATGTTGATGAAGCTTCAAGATGTTGATGAAGAGGTCTGTTGCACCCATACGTGGAAGAGTCTCTGTTGCACGCTCTGACAAGTCCGCAAAAAAGTACTTGCCCAATGTTGTGGTTGACTATCTGTACAATGCTGTTTTTCTTGAGAAGTTGCAGTTGCAGAAACCCTTGAAATGCATGAACGCTTTGCCAGAAGAGTTCTTGGCTCAGTCCTACATGTCACAAACAGACTCAGTGGTGGGAAACCAACTTGCAGCCACAAGACCACGCTCAAGTTGTGAGCAGGTACGTCAACCCAGTGTCCCAGGTCGATATGGCATCCAATCAGCAGCGCCTTTGTTGGGCAGTGACTGCTGAAAAGCCTTCTGCTTGAGCTTCAAGTGAAGTGTACACAAGTTCGAAAACACATTTTGGATTTCCCAGTACTGATTTCACACGCACACAGTAAGCAAGCCACTAGGGCATCAACTTGTACTGATTGGAGCTGACTCAAAAACGTAAAAAACAGTTGTTTTTCCTGCGCCAGTTTGTGGAACCAGGTTTTGGTTGCACGATGCATGGATCAACACCTGTTTGAACATCTGCAGAAGCAAATGCTTCCCCAAGCTCAAGTCAGCTGCCGATGTCCGTATTGATAATTTTCTAAGATGAATGATCTTCTATGGCTGGTTGGGTATGGACATTTCTTGAGCTGTTGGCTGCCTTCAACATGCAGACGCACGTGCCAATAAACCAATCACGGGCCTACATCCATATAAGTTTGTGCGTGTGTCTTTCTGCCATCTCTCGCAAGATGATCACTCTTTTGGCAGCAAGATGCATTCGCACAAAGCAGCGGAGCATGTTGGACATGTCCTAAACATGCGTGCCCCAAGACCATCCGTGTGGATTAATGGAAAATCACCAACACAGCTCACTAGGTGCATGCAAGGTATCTGGCACTGTTTTTTTTGAGTCACCCATATATGGTGATTTCTTGAAATAAGGAACCAACAAATGGTTGGTCATTACTATAAATACGGTTAACATCGCATGATTTGGGGGGTCCTCCATATTGAGAAAGCACCATATATAACTATATTGGTCAACCATCGCAAAATGAGAAACCACCATATCTAAGTATTTGGCTTGGTCATGGTTGGTCCCATATATATATATAACATTATATAACTATATCTTATAACCACAGTCAACAAGCCCATGGCGAAGCCAAACTCAGGGATCGGTGACCAGGATGACCGGTCACTGATCTCCACGGCTTCGACGAAGGCCCATCAGACACGAACGTGGCCAGATGGATCAATCAATACGAGGTGGGCCCCGTTCACCAGCTATAGCCGTTGGCTTATAACTCGGGTAACTACCAGTTATGGTAGATATAACTATAGTTTGATGGCTTATTAATCAACTTATAACCAGGGGGGCCCACCTTGTAGGAAGTACACTCTGGTGATCTAACATGGCTGGCTGGAACCATTTCCAAGAGGAAAGTCATCTACTTGCATGGTGGATTGTCCAGCCAGCTATCTTAGATCACCAGAGTGTAGTCATGATAAACAAAGACAATCAGTCCTAACAAACAATCATACTCATGAATTGATGATGACTATCATCCATTCATGACTATCAATAACCATATAGTTTAAATAAAGCTATTTGGCTGTGGGTCAAAACCCTGTACCCCTGGTTCCCCTATCACTAATTAACCATCGTTTTCCCTTGTATTGTTGGCGGTTATCCCCCATTATTGGTTGGTTAATATTGACCCATAGCCATATGGCTGTGGTTCAAAACCCTGTACCCTTGGTTCCCCTATCATTAGCATTGTTTCCCTTATTGTTGTTGGTCATTATCCACTATTATTGGTTGGTTAATATTGACCCATAGCCATATGACCATGCTATATTATTGACTTTCATAGTCATCAAACCTGTGCAACCTGCCTTGGGTCCTGCCCGTGCACCCCTGCGCCCCCACCTGCTTCGGCCACGCTGCAACTGCTTTTGTGCCGCCGGCAGCTCCGTGAAAGTCCACGAGTCCAGGGCCTGTTCCGGGAGGAGTTTTGGACGATCATGGGCCATGTGGTGGTTTCTCAAAACAGGGGTACCCCCAAATGGATAGTTTATTACTACAAATGGTCCAATTTTGTGATTTGGGGGTCCTTTATTTTGAGAACCCCAAATATATTGGGTATTGAATAATTATTGATCAAAATACAGGCCAAAGCATCATCAACCATGATTGGTGACTGATCACTATTAAGTAATTGTTAGTATTGCTTATATAACTTGGTGCAACCATTGATTGATGGAAAAGGATAATGATCAACAATGGCCATTAATGAACCATTGTAGCTGGTATTGGTAACCCATTGGCAACACTATTATCAGCCATTAGTAATTAATTTTTTTTGGCTGGCTATTGATGAACCAAGTGATTAGCAACACTATTTCCGTTTGTACTAGCAAGCAACCGATAAACCATTGTGGCTGGTATTACTCCACTCATAATTCATCATATTATATACTCTGTATAAACCGATGCATTCCAATAAGGTAATTTGTAGGTTTGCTAGTTGATACCAATAACAAGCTTGGTAGTATCCATCAGTGATCATGGTTAGCCTCTACTAGCCATCGTTCCGAAGAGAGATGAACCAAGGAACATTCGCAGAAGGAATCCATGATTCCTCTTTGTGGATGAAACATATACATCCTCAGCATTCAATGTTGCAGCATTGATTTGGCAATACATGGAGAAATAATGGCTAATGATGCTTGATAAGCTGGTTAATACTGTTTGCCAAACTGGTCAATTAGATGGTATGATGATGAACAAGATGGGTAATGAGCTGAACAATGATGGTGAACAAATGTAAACAAGGTGGTTGAGGAGCTGCTTAATAATGATGAACAAGGTGAGTAATGAGCTGCTTGGTAATGGTGAACAAGGTGGTTAATCAATTGTACCTAAGATGGTCTGTAGCGATTATATATGTAGCATGGATCTTCATGATAAACAGTCGGCCCGTAGGCACCTCCATGCCAGGTAAGGTTCATAGTCCACAGCACTCTGCACTCACCATTCAACCACCATGATCATCATGACGACCTCTCCATTGGGGGGCCATTTCTTCAACTGTTACAGCAACTTCAGCACTTGCTGAGGTCCAGGTTTCGTACTGATTACTCATCAGCTCAAAGTTGATGTGCTCAGATTGTGCTCAGCGCAGGTCGTATTCTTAACATCCATCTTACCCATAAACATGGGCCATTAAACCAATCAGGGCACTTCCGGTGGCTCCTGGCCTCCCTCCCAACCTCCGGGCCACAGCTCCACCAATCACCGCCCCGCACCTCGCGTGTCTGCTGCAGTTCATCCTTCAGACGAAGCTGCCGCGTCTGCCGCTGATGAAGCTCCCGGCGTGCCAAGGCTAAGGCCTGGCTGCGGGGGCCTCGTGACCTGGTGACCTGGTGACCGGGGCCATGGATAGACATGCCAGCCACGGGTAGGTGGCGATCCATGGTGGTTAGGTCATAAGGCACCCCCGAACCATGACTGGTACTGTGATTCATGTGGGATGATTTGGGGGGTCCACGGTTTTCAGAACCCATATGATTCAGTGATGGGTAAATTCCATAAGATTGAGAATTATTGAGAATTGATTCCATAGACATCTGAATGAATTCAAATATATTCTTATTGGTGAATTGAATGGTGAATCCATGGTTCATTGAGAATTAGTGGTGCTTAATTAATCGATGATTACTTGAATGGTGAATCCACGAACGGATAATCCACGACTATCCATGGTGAATCAATGGTGGACTGTTGGTTTATGATGCTCACCAATGAACCATTGAAAGGAAATCATGCGTTTTATACAACAGAAATATTACATACCTGGTGGTTTCTTAGAAAAAGGAACCCAAGAATTGATCGTTCATCACTATAAATATAAATGGTTTAGTGAGGATGATTTGGGGCTACAGACTCCCTATTTTGAGAAAAACAATACATGGAGATATGGGTGTCCTCTCATCCGTCCTTAGGAAACTACCAGGCCTTGGGGGAGGACATGGACATATCAATATGGCATGTCCATATGGGTGTTTCTCAAAATAGGGGTACCCCCAAATCATCCTTTATTTGCCATTAATAGGGAATCAACCAACCATTATTTGGGGTTCCCTATTTCGAGCAACGCCCATAGCGTCCCTTACTGTAATGAAAAGCGTTGAACATCTGTGCTGAGGCGGTGTCCCGTCTCTGCGCTCAGCAGTGGTTCTCAGTGGAGTGGACCCCAACCAGCTACCTGTAGGGCAAACAGTTCTAGCCACAACAACGAAGATCTGAAAATATCCCGATCCAAGCGTGCAAGTGAACATTTCTCATGATAGAAGTCACCACCGGTATGTCCCTATTCTCTGCACCATTCGTATTATCAAGTGTTGTGAACTACTCTCGACCCATGTTCATCGCATATTGTTGATTCTACTTGCAATGTCCTACATAGCAAAACGGGCCTATCATCTACCATCCCCTTCAAATAATGCATGCACCAACCAAGGGTCAAACTTCTAGAGTCGTAATTGATCAATGTTGCTAATATTCAATAGTGCAAATGATGCTGAGTTCGATATGATTGGTTGCCAGATCATTCTTGATCGCAAAAACACACAACTTTAAAATCATTGACCATTGTTAGCTACAATTTGGTTCAATTGTCTAAGCATTAATGCTCGTAAATTGATAAAAACCACAACTGTCATTAAGTTAACCATTCGCAACGTTCAAGTTCACCACTATCATTGCTTATTAATCAAGTAACCGTTCCTTCCCACTACCAACCCCAGCTCCAGGTGCCCCGGTGCAGCGGCTGCGGAGGAGGGCCACCCCTGCCTGTGTTTCTTCTTCCGTCGCTGCCAGTACCTCGTCCGCTTGAAAGATCTCCTGAAGAACCAGGAACTGCCAGTGACGGCGTCGATTTGAACAAGCCACTAGAAATCGGAAATAGGGGAAAACCTACGGCGAAAAAGTAACTTTCACTAGCGTAAAGCAATACAAAGCAAACATTGTTCTGCATGCATAGTATGATGTGTAAGAATTTGAAACTCTCTCAAGGATGAGATGAGCTAAACTTGTGTTCCAGGACCAATGCAATTGAAGTTGGAAATTTCAGACACCCTCAAATCCGGGGTGAAATTCTTAGCTATGGCAGCCTAGATCATCTCAAGCCTGCCACCGTCTCTTTATCTATCCCTCTTTGCAACTATGGCTGACTTTCCCGAGTTTTTAATAGTCCGTATATGTTGTTCCTACCTCTGCTCCTCAGGGCCCTTGGCTTTATCGTTAAAGCGTCAATCTTCGAAGAAACGAGGTGTAAGACTCGGCTCCGAGGAACGAGAACATCGAAATAGATATTTAGAATTTGAGATCCACTCAGTGTCCCCTGAGAAAAATGGACCATTCAAAAAATCAAGACCCCTCACTTTCTGGACACCAGATTCTTATCCAACGCTCCAGCTGGATATCGGAGTTTCTCGAAATAAGGGTACCCCCAAATCATTCAATATCAACTATCTATACAAACAAACCAACCAGTTTGTGACTTCCCTTATTTTGAGAAACCATCATATAGGGCTAAGAACCATCATATACCACGGTCATATACCACGGTCATATACCACGGTCATATACCACCCGGGCAACCGGGTCCTGGGATCGCCTGGCTGCATTTTCCTCGCGCTCACTTTGGGCCAAGGAGAACTCCTCTTGAAAGCTCTGCACTGCCACAGAAGCCTGGACGTCATGAGGTCGTGGACGGATGCAGTTGTCGATAATGGGTTGACGAGTGTTGATGATGACAACGTATGTGTCATGTGTGATAGGTCACGGTTTGATTCGGAAACCAAAACCAAATGATTCGGAAACAAAAACCGGAGGATTCGGAAACCAAACTGTGTGATAATATGATGATCATATGACAATCTATATGATAGATAGTAATAGTACTTTAGTTGTTGAAAATCTCTTAGTTTTGTTGATGTTGATATAGATTGAAGGATATGCCATACATAAATTACGGTTCATGATGATCATGTTGATTCAAGGGCTTGATGATTGCTCATCGCCTGCGTGGCTGTCCACAGATTCCCATGAGTTTTGTAGACCCGAACTTGGTGGCATTAGTGATTTCTGTACTGAAGCCACAAATTTCTGCTTCGTGGTCAAAACCCATCTGAACTATACTAGTCAAAAAAATCTAACCATCCTAAATATAGGAAAATGTTCAAAACCAGCAACTCGATTTGCTATCAACAACCCCCAACAAGGAAATGCTTTGACCCTTCCTCAGGTGCCAGATGTGGCTGACCATGACGTCAGCAGCAAAGCACACATTCAAGCGCCCCAACCACCCAGCCATTGAGCTCTTAAGCATGAACTAAGCATACAACACCCACTGCCATCAATTCGCCATTCACCAGTCGTTGCGAGATAAACTATTTATTGACAATTATTGAACCGTGACCCATCCATTAATCACTCTTCAACCGTGACTGATCAATCTCTGGGCCTTCCTTCCCCCACCTGAAACCACCGAACTGACTGCGGTACCTCGCAGTGCTTCAGCCGCAGCAACTGACTGCGGCTCTGAAGCCGTGTCAGCTTCAACCGGAGGCTTTGCTCAGACTCCTGGAGCCGCCAGGGCGAACTGCGGCTGTGTCACCTGTGAATGGTGATGCTTCATGTTGGTTAGTGAGGGTTAATAAGTGCTTGAGGCCAGGGGTAGGTGATGAAAGCTAGTTGGTTAATGAGGGTTAATGACTCATAATCATGAATAGTGGTTCAAGGTGGGAATGGTGATTATGAAGAAAGTGGTCTCCGCCCGAAGTTGTTTGCAAGTTGGACTGCTTCAGTACTTGGGTTAGCTCCAAACCAGCAGTTATATCTGATTGGTCCACATTGTGGCGAATAGCCCTGCCTTTATTGGCTGCTGCATGATGGCAAGCATATTTGAGCATGCTTCGTTTGAGTCATCACTGGCCCCTCCGAGAACATTAGAACCTTAACTAACAAGTAGTTTGTGTATGTACAAATACTATGTAAATACACACTTGCTGACAGTACGCCTACAGAGATTCAACACTGTTTAACCCACCAGAAGCGAAGTAAAACGGAAAACATACTCAAAAGTTTGATCATAGAATGCACCACAGTAGAGTATCGTATGTGACATGATGCAGGCATTGCTTAGAAATGCATCAGGACCAGACATATCGCAACCCCCCTTTCTGCAAGTATCCTCTCCCAAGCCGGTGGTCATGCTTGGGTGCTCTGCCACTATGTGCAAGTATCTCATGTGATTCTCCTCAGAAACAGGTGTCTCAACTTCTGACGACAAATGAGAACCAACTGTTTTTGGGACTATCTTCTTGTATAGTGACCAGTCTTATGTATAATATATTGAAATATATTTTTTTTCCTCTCTCTCTCTCTATATATATATTCATGTATATTCATATCCCAGTCATCATCCTAACCAGAAATGCTCCAGTATCAAAGCACCATTCCGCGTCACCAACTGCCGGACCTTGCTCTGTTGAAGCTTCTGAAGTGTCTGGGAAAGCTTGACTTTGAGCTCGCGATTCATGGCCTCAACCATGGCGCGCAGCCCCCAAGCTGGTTGGTTTCCCCAAAATGATCATGGCTTGAGACGGGGAGGTTATGGCAAACTGGATCCGCCAGCAAACCGTTCAATAGCCAAATGAATTCATGATTCAATTGAGGGCTATGATTCTTACAGTTACCATTCATCATATAATAGTGATGAACAACAATCATTCTTAAGACTTAAAAATATCTAAGAATAATAACGGCCAATAATCATGTGATTGTTCGCAATAAGGGTGAATAGTAATTCACCATTGAGATGTTAATGTTCATCAACTCATGAGAGTATAATTCGCCAACAGTTCATGAAGAATCATTATGAAGGATTCCTTGACCAGGACGAACCAAGGGGCCGGCCATGTCATGATAGGAAGAACCAACAGCTATAGACAACCTTGCTTGATTGCCATCATGGTGGCTTGTCTCAAGGACACGACCCACAATCGTCATCAACCTCTCAGGAAGCTTGATCTAATTCAATCCCGAAATGTCCTGGGTTGTTTCTACAACTGATACCCTGATTGTCAGTCAGTTGTTTCCAGCGGAATAGGTAAGTAGTATGGAAGAAAGTATACCTTTCCTGCAGTATACTGCAGGAAATCTAGTTGTTGATATTCTGATTGACAAGTCGGGTACACCCTGCCTTGTTGAACAACCCTCAGTGGCTGGAGCGCATTTCCCAGCGGTACGTTCGACGTCGCACCCCTACAGCGAAACCTGACGTCGCTTCGCTTCCGCTGCCACCAACTTGAGCTCTTGCCTCAGGCTGTGACCAGTCAGTAGTGGTTAATGAGTTGATTCGTATTAATGATGATCAAGTGATGATGGTTAATGATGGTTAATTAATGATGGTTGATGATGGTCAATGATGGTCAATGATGGTTAATTGATGATGGTTAATGATGTTAATGAGTCAATTAATAGTGTTAATGATGGTCGATTGATGATGGTTCATGATGGCCATTGATGGGTTGATGATGGTCAATGACGGCTATGGTCAGTTAAAGTTCATGGCAAATTCATTGATGGATAAGTCATGGTTTATTGAAGATACATATATGAATTTTATGGGTACAGTAAATAATTGATGCTCAGATGATGATTAGTGATGCCTAATGATTAAGGATCGGTAACAATGGCTGATACGCCTGAGGTTCATCAAGGTTTTGCCAGCGCAAAAGCAAAATGAGTTGCCAACTTGATTGTTTGCATTGGTGGTACAAGTAATTATAACTAAGTATGTTCATCAAATGTGTGTAAGGCGTTGTCATTCTCACTCAGAAAAGATCTGCCATGTAATGAGAATATTTTCTCCTTCAGAAGCACTGGTTTAGCAGGCATACGTAGCCTGAGAGGGGGCTCTGATATGGTTTGTTGCAACATTGCTTGCACAACAGTGATACATTGAGATATGCTTATATATATAAGTAAATATATATATATATATATGTAAATATGTATATATAGAAATATGTATATATATTTAGATGCACATATAAATATATATATATATACACATATGTATATGGCTTGTCAAGAGTCAATTTGTAACATGCCTTCATATGTCAGTGCTTAGCAACCAACTTAGCAAGGCACCATTAAACCAGAAAAAAAATCGTGCTCAGCAGGGACGCTATCACCTTTGGGCACACCATGGCACATGACAAGCGCAAAAGTGACATGGTTCCTTGATGTAAGTTGGGTACATCACAGTAGTGGTCTGGCAAACAACTTGTGCACAGTGGAAAATTATATGATATGATGATTTAGGCCCAAGCACCCAATGCATTGGCTGCCCCACTGCTTGTGTCCGATATGGGTGAGTCTACCGAGTTGTGACCCACAAGTGCTGAGTTTTTCTCTGAACAAAGAATCATAACTTGGGATTGGGTCCATGCCATCTTTTTGCCATTGCCAGTGTTTCAAATCACCATCTTTCAGGACTCAGGAGTCGACTGCATCTGTTGGCTAATCTTTGGATCCTTCCTGAATGGAAACGCCGCCGATGCACTCTCCTGCACGACTGGCCGGTGGTTTCAGGTCTCAGAAGGCTGTGATAAAATCAAAACTGAACCCTGCTCTGATGGAAAAATCCTAGAAATGCCAGCCTTTCCGTGTTCCATCTGACAATATGCAGCATAGGCGTTTCTATGAATGAGGGGGACCCGACATCACGGGTGTCAGTCTTCAGCAATTGTTCATCATATTTTACACATGTTAGATCAAAACCCATCAAAACATATCACAACCATGTACCCTTAGTGAACATCCAAAAACGACCAAATTAGTCTTCGCTAGGATGTTCACCCCACCCATTTGTTGGTTCATATTAAACCGTAGCCATATTTTACATACTTTACGAAGCACCTTTAAAAATCATCGCCGCTATTGACAAGTGAACAGCACTGTGAACTGCTACCACTGAGCAGGAAACGTTCCGTCACTTGTGCCCCTGATTCCGTTTTTCATGTTCCCCAGTGGATTCTGAACAGGTCCGGCCATGAACAGCTGGTGACCTGGCCTGTCAACATTAGTCGATTATTTTGATATATCTATATATACATATATATCCATATTAAATATAATATGTATATATATATATACATATTTCGGGTCTACTCAACAAATATCAAGAGATATCCACCAATATCAATCGATCTCATGAGATATCAATAGATCTCTTGAGATATCAAAGGTCCATACTCATCACTCATCCATAGTCGATAACCATGATCAAGGAATCAATGCTCAAGATTTCTTGAGAGATCCCATAGCCTTTGTGATGGATCCCCGTATCGGTGAACGAGCAATAGTTCCTACCCATCCACTGAATCACACTTGTATGAGTCCTGTATGAGCAGTTGACTTAAGCAGTTAACTGAAGCAGTGAATTTAGGCAGCGAACTTCAGCAGCGAACTTAAGCAGTTAACTTATATCAGCAGGCATTTGAAAAACTCAGGCCCTAAGAAAGCCCTTGATCGATATTGGCCAGTTCACCGGCCCCAAATCCATCGATGATCACCGCCACCGTCACGGCCTGGCTCGCCAGCGCTGCTCCAGTCTCCGCCACAGCCTGACGCACTTCCCCAACACTTGCGCCAGTGATCGAATCGGATGGTGAAATATGGTGAAACATGGTGAAACATGATGGGTAAATGATGAAAACTGGTGGTTAAATGATGAAAAATGGTGGTTAAATGATGAAAAATGGTGGTTAAATGATGAATAAATGACAAAAATGATGGTTTAATGATGAAACATGGATAAAAATGGTGGTGAAGTAAGCTAAATGATGAAAAATGGTGGTTAAGTCATGAAACATGGTGGTTTCGTGGTGATTATTTGATGGCAAAGTGATGGTTAATTAAGAGTGATCAAATCTGATGGTCTCTGGGAAACGAACCTGGTTGCGCTAAGAATCGCAAGTCTTACTGCGCAAACCAGTGGTAGATGGTGGATTTTCCACTTCCAGGCTAATTTGCCTGAGAGTAATGACGGTGCATGGAGTACTGCTGGTCATCATTCAGGTATGGGGAACTGATGGTTTTCAAGGATTGGTGATTGGTTGATGGATGTTAATTAATGGCAGTTGATAATCAACAGTAAGATTCGCTTCTGGGCCAGCTAAATGTTCAACATTTGGTGGGTGCACAGTAAACCTATCTCATTCCAAAAGCACTAAAAATCTAAGTTAGTGGCTGGGTTGGCCAACGAATTCATGCAAAGTTATGCGAAGACCTGGTCACTATGCATTCCACATGTTGCTTTCAGCTGGAAGGTGAACAAATGTTTCTGTCGCTGGGTGTCCGGTACCCTCTGTACCTCTCGAGTCAATGATGCTTTGCCAGCTCAAATGAACGCACTTTTTGGCTTGTCCATCCCGAAAATTAGCAAAGATGAACACAAACTCTGGGAAATGTTCGCTTGAGTAACACCAGTGATCTTCTATTCTGACCACCACCCATCTTTGGAACTGCACCGTTCATTGTGAGATATTCTTAGGCATGCAGATGAATTATGGTCAGAAGCCATGCCTGGTTGCAAATATCCAAGTGAAGGACTGATGGTATTCAACCAGAACTGGCTCTTTTGTGCCCTCATGCCAGTTTTGTTGCTTAAGGATTCCCATGGATTCCTGCTCTACCTTTTGCTCCTTGAGGGCTAATGTTGATCGCCAGGGACAGCCCTGCTAGTTAGGGGGTCGAACCAACCCAAAGCGCCGAAAAAAGTGGTGACTCTTTTTTTCATCAGGGATTTCAACAGATTTCGAATGATGAAAAATTATTTAAAACATGTTTTTTTTCATCATTCAAAACATGGGATTCCAACAGATTTCAGCCACATCATCCAGCACCCAACAGAGACAACCAGTGCCTCCCGAACTCGTCGCTCCCAAAACGGCTCGCCTCCATGTGCTGTTGCCGTTCCTCTTGGAGGAACAGCAACTCTTGCTGGGCCTGGAACGAACAGAGTGAGTTCAACAGTTGGAGCCTACGGAACCAGCGGCCATCAAAGGCTTGGTGAGTGGTTGAGTATTGCTGGTTATGGTTTGTAGTTTGTTAGTTCAACAGTGGTAAGTAGTTGATTGTTGGTGATGAGTGCTCCTGGTTATCAGTTGATTTGTGGTTAGTGGTCAGTTATGGTCAGTGCTACGGTTGGAACTGTTACAGACGTCCGTAATGGCTGAAGTTATATTGAAGCAAACCACAGACATCCTGACAACTGAAGATCTAGTGATTCGAAAAAAATCCGGGAAAAAAAACATGGCTTGGGGATGCTCGGGGGGGAGACTTCCAGAAATATCGGTGCTGATGACCCACAATGTAGGCACCGCCAGCCCCAAACCCACAGAGACCTCATTTTGCTGGGCATCTTTTCCTTTTGGCTTTTCCAGGAGGGGCTTCACATTGGGGGTGCTTAACAGCCTGCCCTTTCTGCTCGAGTCGGAGGCAAAATGAGGGCCACTGGGCGCTGTTTGCGTCCCAGCTCAAGTCGAAGAACAACGTCCATACAATCGCAGTCAGGTCCGGAAAACCCGGACCCTTACAGATTGGTTGCAGGAATCTTCATGTAGAGTAACATTGACTTTCATCACCATGAAATAGTGAAAGTCGTCCATCATAGTGAACTGATGATTTCTAGGAAATGCTACAACATGTTACAACAACACTTCACCCTACATGACTTCCTAGAAATCATTTACATTGACTTTCAGACTGATCAACAGGATTCAGCAGGTCCTGCCAACTTTTGATATAGCACAAAGGATGTTATGGTGGGCATGACTAAAAACCAGTGAGACCACAAAGATGTCGCACTGGTCACTGGTTGGTGGTTTCAACCCCTATGAAAAATATTAGTCAACCAGCGCACACCTGTCGGACGAAGTCCGGCGACTCTGACGCGCGCAGCGCCCGAGCCGCTCCTGCACTATTTTCTGACGCCGACTCAGACCGAGAAATGGATGTTCCATGAAGAAAGCCTCTGATTAGCCCCCTGAAAAGCAATGGCAAGGTGATGGAGCGATGAGTCAGTCTGGAAGACTCGAGCTCCACTGATGAATCCACAAGGATGCGTCCTACCGTTTGAAAGACACTTAGTGCTCACCAGTCCTGGCAGGACCTTGCTCTTTTTCGCATCCAGCTTAGTGATGTGGTTACAAAATTTTTTGATAAGTGTGCAATACGAAGATACATGGTGCTCAGTGAAATCCAATCTCATCCCAAAGTCAAACCAGGCACAAAAGGCAAGTTCCAAAAACGAAGTTGAATGATTTGGGTCAACCAACCAAGTAGATTGAGTGAAAAATGCCAAAATGGTATCCCAATTAGTCCTAGAAAGAGTTTTTGGGAGTTTAAGATCGGAAGGCAAAGAAACCTGGGGTGACCAAGTAAACAACCTAGGTTCAAGAGACCATGGCCAACGTGGAAGCTTGTGACGAAAAGCCTCTGGTGGGGAGGCATTGTCAACCACAGTATCAAATTCGGGCTCCGGGGGAGCCTCGGGTTCCTCAGTGGTTTCCTGAGGCACAGCGGCTGCAAGTTGGGCCAGCCACACATGCCACGCTTCTATCCGAACTCGCTCCTGTTCAAAGGAATTCTCATTCAGCTGATTACGTGCACAGGTTTTAGCTAAGTCATCCACCAAGCGGTTGTTGATGATGTTCCGTTTAGTGGTTCCAACCGATTTAGCAAAATCATCCGTTATAGAATCAACCGGAATAGAATCAGATTTATGGGCAGAAATCCAAACAAGTTCAAGTGGCTGCGTGTGAAGGCACAAGCGTTTCTGGATAAGTTCCCACAACCAACACCACCAGGAGTAATGATTCCAACCAGGGTCAACCACACGAGAATGCACAAGAGAATTGAATTGGTCAACCAAAGTCTGACAATCAGTGTAGATACGACAAGGGCCACGTGCCATGGCAAAAGCTTTGAGAATTGCCCAAAACTCGGTTGTATAGCTAGTTAAAGCCAAGTGGTACACGGGTCCAGAACATATGTTTCCAGCATCATCTACACATGCGAAAGCGCCCTTAGTGTGCCAAAAGGAATGTGCCAAAATGACACTCCCGTCCGTCCAAAATTCAATTGCCTTCAAGTTGGAATTCCAAGACACTGGTTTTAAGTGCTCCAACTTACTGCATTGGAGTCTGCTCGTGACAACACTTTGAGGGACTTCGACAATCCCTGACTGCAAAAAGTTGGGGCCGAAATCATCGGTCTGTGGGGGCCTATCAGAAATTTTTTCGTTAAGGGGGCATGAAGTGACCAAATGGAGTTTATCTTCTTTGGGACGGTTACAAAACCGACAGCTGGGGCTATCGGCGATTTTTGCTGCAAACTGTCTGTCTTTCGTGAACAAAGTACCCACAATGTTAGATTCATGTAGCATCTTGAAACTGATGCCTTCAAATGATTTGCTCTTACAAGATCGAAAGGTAGCAGTGGTACGGTGAAAATCAAGGTGGCCGGTTGAAGCCACAAAATCCTTTCTAGGGACAGTGCCAGCCCAACGATAACATGCTTGACGGCAAGCCAGTTGAAGAAGTGTTTTGAGCTCTTTCCTCGACATATCCATCCAATCACATGGGCTAGTGGAAAAGAAACTGCAAGAAAAAGGGGTTGGTAGCTCAATCTGCAAAAAGTCACAAGCTTGCATATAGTGAGTCAAAAGACTGTTGGGATCTAAAGTGTCACTCAAGAAAGCGTTCTGCCAGTACCTGCGGTTTGCATCTGTCGTGTTCTTTAAGAAGCTCATGGTCTCCAAGACAGCATTGTATGCCCGGGAGACGGTTGGGTCTGACCGATATGGTTTGAACAAAATACCATGAAGAAGCCAGCGCGATCTGCGAATGGGTCGATTGCGCCACAAAGCATGTGAAATCTTACCATGAATGGCTTGAAGAGCAGCTTTAGGGATGCTATTGATGTGAGGTGCATATGTGAGCTGAGGCATCACCTTAGCTGCCAGTAAGTGCTCTTTGATTTCAACCGGGCATGGGAGAGAACTAATCAAAGAAATTTCACGTGTGATCTTGGCGGTCTTCTCCTCTGGCCAAGCAAAATTCAACTGTTTGGTGGTCTGAATTTTTACTCCTAAGACATCAACTGTGTTCGACTGCTTCATGTCGGGAAAGGCATCCCGTAGTAGCCTTCGTGCAGCAGTGGAAGTGCCCCAGGTTTCACATTTCTTGACATTCATGGACTGTCCTGTCAAGTAGTCCCACATTCTTGTCACCTGAATGGCAGTCGTGATAGATTCGAAGCGATTGAGCCGAACCCAAATGTACGAGTCATCAATATAAGAGCGGGTAGCGATGCCGGGAAGGCTCCGCAAAAAGATTGACCACGTAAATTGGTGCAAGTTCATCGCAAGGATACTCAGTGAACACCCTTGAATAAGGCCATTACAAGTGGAAATGGGGGTGGATTTAGACCAGCCTTGGTAAACAGTGTACTTTCGCAAGTTAGAGTACAGTTCGTGAACATAATTCGCAAGTCCTTTAGGTAGCCCGAATGCAACCATCAGCATAACAACAATTTCAGGCATTAGTCTATCGAACGCCTTAGACTTGTCGATCTTGATACCTGCAATGTGGTCATTAGTTCTGTGTGCATGATCGATTTCGGATCGAATTGTCGCAGGTACATCGGACATCTGTCGTCCCCTGACACCTCCGACTAGTTCCAAGGGAAAGGTGTCCTTCTGCCATGAAGTGAGTTGTCTAAATCTAAGGCCACTGTATAAAATTGCGAAGCATGGTAAGATACTGATAATCCGTTTGTCCATTGGGTCAGAACTCAGGTTTTTATTCAGAAATATTTGTTTGGCGCATCCCAGAATCTTTGGGAAAGGTCTCTTCTGATCTTCAAGTTCATTGAAAAATGTTGCAACTTTATCAAGGACAAGGGGAGGTAACAACTGGACTTCAACAGTCCTCCATCCATCAAGACCTGCGGATGCGTTAGTCTTTCTTCTGGCTGCCTGTTTAGACAGGGATACACCGTCAATCAGCGGGAGGCTGGCAACGCGACGATGCTCTTCAATGTATGGCCAAATGGTGGATAGCAACAAATGAGGTTGAGCATTGCCTGCATTCACCCCAAAGACATCATCCCATTTATCATGTATGATGTTGATGGCATCAGTAGGGTTATACACAATATTTTCGTTATCATCATGGACCAGATTAGCGGGGGAAACGTGAACTTTGGATTGAATCCATTTATACACATTCCCAGACACGTTTTTGGTACGTGTACCTTCAACCATTTTCAACTTCCACTGTGCGATGCGCTGAGCCTTTTCTTTCAGGCGTTTGTCAGCAATATCTTTTTGCAAGTGTTTTTGAAGTGAAAACAACTGGTTATCATCTCGAAGGTCTATTGTCCCAGTAGAGTACCCTTCAAGCCTAAGGATTCTTCTAATTTTCTGGGCAAGATCATGCGTAGCGGTAGAATCACCATGGGTGGTTGAGGGTCTAGCTAACCGCTTCCGAAGTTCAGAAATTTTCTTGTGCAAGGAGGTCAAGCATTTGCTCCTCTGCGTCGAAGCTGCTCCATCCAAATCTTGGCCTGAGAAAGGTGTTTTTTCCTGAAAAGTTGGAAGGTGCCCACGGGTGTGGGGACCTTTGCCAAAAGAGGCACCGGCTGCTAGCAGGGTGTCTACAGCAAAATCATTGATAGCTGCCCAAGCAGTTTCGCTGCACGCGGCACTGCACTTGGCGGCTCTTTCTTCGCTCCAAAGGTTTTCGGCACATCTTGCGATATGGGCATGGTCGGGTGAACCATCTTTCTGAGGAATACTACCAAGAATCAAGGGTGCAGGTCGAACAATGACTTCCCCAATACTATAAATCTTAGGCCAGTTAAACCAAGCAAACACGGGGGTGTGTTGTCTAGCTTCAGTGTAACAAACTTCGATTCTAGACAAGGCGGTCAAGGCAACATGGTTGACTAAGATGGCATCGAGGCTTGAAGCATGCTCGGCTTGATGATCAAACTTGGAGTTTCTTGCATAGGTGATTGGACGGTGCAAGTCACCTTCTTCATCCCAAGAGGCCAGTGGATCAAACCATTCTTGGTTAACATTGAGAGTCTGATAAGCCTCGTATTTTTGAGGCTCTTGTTGCAAATCCCCGCACAAGATGATAGGGATGTCACCCATTCCAGCAGTGAGTTGGAAGATGTCCTGCAAGATGCGATTGTTTAAGTCATGGTTAGTGGGGTTGATACCTGAATGAAGATATACCGAAATGACCAAAATTTTAATCTTAGGGGCAACCTGGTGCCAAACAAACACAACCCGGTGGGTATCGTGAATGCGAGTCCACAGATCAAGGTCATCTTCCGAAGGTACAAAATTTTCAGTTTTGGCATGGTTGGCAAGCACTGCAACCCCACCATGGGGGACTTTACAATCACCCTTAACATTTATTTTCGGGACAAGAAGCTTACCATGGAAAATATGCTTGTTGTGCTCATGAGCCTCGGTCTGGGCATTCTGAAGGTTCTGAGCTGCAAGGCGAACTTCCTGAAGGCAAGCAACATCAACGTTCCACCCAAAAGCAGATGGGTTGGAAATAAGGCTCCCGACATTGGCGGTTGCGACACACCACAAGTCATCAGGGCCCTCACCAGGGAAACCCAAGGTACTGTCAAAGGCAAACTGGGGCCGAACAAAGGAACGAAAGGCAAAACTGGTCGGCTGCACAAAACTAAAAGAGAATGGACCCGTGATAGGCACAGGCACACAGTAACATGGAATCATGCTTTCAACCCATCTGAAAGAGATGACCCAAAAACTATACACTCGAATGCAATCAAAGGTGAGCAGGCACCGATGGCAAAATTGCATCCACACTAACGCAAAGGCATGACAACTTAGGATACACGCAAATGCACTAGGCTCCAACCAGGTGTGGCAAATCAAAATAACAGCACATGCAGACACAAGCTGACGGCAACGGTCAACGGATGAAAAATTTGCACACCCTTTGAAGATGAAACAAGAAAAGAATCCACACAGGATCTGAAGGCCACTCAGGCCTAGTCACGGACCAACCTTCGCCTGCTTGGGTGGGGGCGTGAAGCCCGTTGCATTGTGGGATGCTGCACGTGGCTGACCCGCCTGAAGGATGTGGCGAAGCTGATCATTCACCTCAGAGAACTTTGAATCCATTCTGGACTCCAGGGTCTCTTGACGTTTCTCCATCAAGGAGAATCGGCTTTCCAGATTGGAAATCCTGTCATGATGAGCCGTTTCCGTGGGTGAAGGCTCAGTGGCACGTGGGGCGGCATTGCGGCTGGTCTTCTTGGGCTCCTTCCCTTTGCGAGGACCAGGCATGCTCATTGATTGTGTCGGGACCAGCACGATCTCCACAGCATGTCCGTTGAAAGCAGCACAGAATCTGGAAATGCTTGGCATGGATGAGAACATCAGGCTCCATGAGGTAACACCTGCAGACCTGTAGCACCGAGTGGGTACTGGTGCCAACTGCGTATAGTAATGACAGCTGCGGACCACTTCTGCTGCAGTGATATTCTGAGGCCAGCCGCTCGATTCGACTTGAACCTTGGGCACAGTGGACATGTTTTCAGGGCATAAGCGAACATCATTGTTCATGATTGCTGCCCTTGTGGATGCCAATTTGCAATTCCAGCTGCGAATTGCAATGCCCCGCTTTGTCAAGACTACCCCAGCGAATCCATCAACTTTGGAGGCAGTGCGAACAGCCTCCTCACGGCCCTGTCTGCTGGCATCCCAAAATCGTGGAAGCACAGAATGATCTTCCGGAAATGAACCCTTGGCCAGGAAATCCCTGGCTGTGATTTCACCAAGGCCACTATGCTCAAGCATGGTTGCTCGAGATGCCAATGGGACCTTGATCAACATTTGGAACATCTTGTGGTCTTCTAATATTAGTCAACCAACCAATTCTTAAT
>VSDK01011731.1:142848-160046 GCA_009767595.1 Symbiodinium kawagutii | reverse complement strand
GGGAAAATAATCAAAATGTTTGAAACCACCAACCAGCCCAAAACTTTGATGGACAATAACACCATGGTGACATGTGCCGAGACTTACTTCACATCAAATCCAAGCCATGGAAGGCCGGTACCCTGCCACGCCTCGTGGATGGCTGCCTGGCGGTGCGGTGAAAGTGACCAGGGCGAAGATTGGAACCAGGACTGCCGGTAGTGGCCATCTTTTGACATCTTTTTACCTAAAAGAGGCCCGTGTTGATCGAAGTCCGCTCGGTTTCTCGGAATCAGCAGGCACCAACCCACCCTACAGGCGTCCCCCATGTTGGTTGAACTCAGCAGGCGACGATAATAGGGAAACTGGGGGAACCAAGGGTACAGGGTTTTGACCCACTGCCATATATTCCTATTACCAATGGAATTCATGAAGATTGTTGTTCGCTTTTCTGACTCATGGCTTTGAAACTTAGCTCGCGACTTTCGGTTGTTGCCACAAATAAGCCACGACACCAAGTGAGTCTACATGGAGATCAGGTATGCGTTATTTCACTGACCAGACAACTCTGACGCTGCAGCCAGCTCAACGTATTCAACGGTGGCAGCACGGTGTCTATCCCCACCTCTAAAACTGCATCGGATGGTGCTGACATCATAGTGAAAGTGACCAGTGGTAACCACACGCCAAATAGCTTCACAGGACCCTCCTGTATGGCACGGCCCTATTGAACAATTGTAGGAGGGTGTCCAAATTGAGCCCAATAGACTCAAAATGACTCAAACGTTTTGAAACAAGCAACATTTGGGTGATTCTCAAAGTAGGGTACCCCCTTCATTAGGCCCTTCATCATCCCTTATTTCAGTGTATAATTTGTAGTAAAAGACAAAACATTTTTGCGGGTTCTATATTTTGAGAAAACATCACATGAGGGTTTCTGGATAGACTGGTGGAATTGATCACACTGCTTGGGTTTGGGGTTCAAGCCGCTCATGTTGTTGAATGTGTCCCATGCCTGACATGATCGCACCAAAGAGAAGTCAGTGAGAATGAAAACAAGCAACAGCTTGTGATAGTTTTGATAGATGACCAGCAACTAATGGAGGAATAGGGCAAGGATAGAATCAACACTGGGTACATCAAATTCCCAGGAAAAAAAAAAACATATAATATCATATCAAACATCAGGATATGATTAACAAGCAGCTTGACTATCTCCATCATATCAAACCATGTCAGCCATATAAACCATCAGTCCAATGATGGCTTTCACCCACGGGACCCACTGCTCGCCTGCTCGCTGTCTCTGGGTCTCGGCGGCCAGGTGTCTGGTAGGACCTGCGAGACAAATTACTTCAAGGTAGGGGCGACCTCATCAAATGTAGATCATTGTAGATCCATATGCTGGTTTCTTCAAATGGGGTACCCCAAGAATGGTTTGATACTATCAATAGATACTGGATGAATTGGGGGGTACCTCTATTTTGAGAACCACCCATATCTGTAAATCAGCATGCTTTTTACCATAATAGCTCGCGATCAGCCATCAAATGCAGGGAGTTAGTAGTGTGGATCTCTCCCATGACTGGTTAAACATGATAAACGGATACTTGGTGTAGCACATGGTGTAAGGATTAATGGCTAATTAATGTCAACGAAACATGATGGTAAGATCGATTAAGCCTTCTCAACTTAAAACAATGCATACACCAAACCTTGAAACATGAATATGTTAGGGGCTTCTGACCTACTTGTCTCATGAATGTTGCTTCAGCTGTACTCTCTGAGCTAGGTTGGTGAAAATCCATTGGTGAACGGTGTCAGGGTGAAATTCTGCAGCTCAATATCAGCAATCTATTCTGGCTTTCGAAGAAAGACTTTAACATAGCCTTCTTTGGGGGAGTTACCTGTGCAGCTAAATCTGCTCAGTGAAGGCTTGTTTTCAGCCACAAACAAACAAAACCTTAGCTGGAGTACCCAAGGATCAAATGCTGTCATTGGGAAACAACAACGTAACGGTGCTGTGAGGAGTGCCACGGAGTAGCACTGGTCCCGCAGTTGGTTCAGCATTTCCTCCATTCTCATCACAAAAACCACTACGGCCTGCATGTGCAGTTGGGGTTATAAGGTTATAGGCATAGAAATCTTAGATGCCCATGGTAGCCTTTCAAGGTGGGTGAACTATCCACTACAACCCTAGTAAACAACACGTGTTCGGATCAACGAACTAATCCCTATCACCGTGGTAGCACCTTGGGAGATCTTGGGAGTGCGTTCACCTCCGAGTCCTCTGCTGAGGTCGTCACCATGGCAGCCGCAGGTGGCAGCTCATCCCTCTCGTGGCTTTCCAGCATCTGGGACGCAGCCAGATTGTTGGGGTAACAAGTGACCCATCATGGACAGCAGTAAGAATGATTGATATATAATGAACAAGGATCTAGGTGTACTATATAGTCTGGGGATTATTGTAATGTGTAGAATTGGTCAGCCTAAGTGGACTGTTGAAAACTTGTAGAGTTTAGTAGTGATTGGTTAGTCTCCAGTATGTATACATATATAAATGAATAAATATGTATGTGTATATATATATATATTTATATGTTCTTTTCATGGCTGACCCCCCTTTCATGGTTGACCCCCAACCACCAATGAACGATTCACTTTCGGAGAACACATTGCGTTGGAGGTCTCATGGATGGTCACCACCACATTGTTGCTTAGCAACCAAGACACTTGTAGTTGATCGTTCAACTTCTTTGTATTTTACGGCCTGCTTAGCAAACAAATCATGCGATTGCACGACTGATTCATGTTTTGTATCGCTTTGTAGCAAACGTGGATTCAAACCGGCTGGCTCAACAGGATCTCAGTCTTTGAGATCAGGCTGGGATTAGCAAGGCTTGGAAAATCATGGATTGAAAGAGCTTGCTGGCATCTCATGAAGAATGTCAGTGATGTTGCATGTCTCACTCCATCCAGTGATGTATGTGCGTGTGCAAATGTGTATGTAATTATGTGCGTGAGTACGCATGCTATGCAATGTACATCCAGTACTGTGTACTCGGAAAACTTCCGTATAGACCGTATTCAATTGATTTTGCTTAAGTTGCAAAAGCACCATTCCAGAATATGTCTACCATAATTATTTGGGATGCAATGCTTTAGACCGTAGACCTTGGAGGGTGAGATTGTTCAAGCACACAAGCTCCCATCAGCTGTCATTTTGACATGGTGTGGTCAGTGGCGAAACCGCTAGATTTAGGATAGAGAAGTTTCACGGGGACATGCACTGAGTCGGTACCCTGAAGTATCAAGGTTTGAAAAAGCGGACCTGGTAAGTAGTTTCAACCACTCTGAAAAGTTAGTCCATCAACTAACCATCCCAAATATTGGGGAGAATAAACAACGTTTAGAGCTTGTCTGTGATAGGGAAATCCTCTCCAACGATCACTCAATCGTTGGAACGCCGCAAGAATCCCAAGGATTTGGATAGAAACGGTTTTTAGGCGGTGGGGGTTTGATGGGGTTAGAGCCGGCTATTATTTGAAAGTATTTATATAATTACTAGTATATACATTATCAAGTATGCGTGTATTCTAGTTAATATACACATAGAATCTCTCTATACATAGATAGTGTGGAAACAACAAGCAGGTCCAAATTGTTGTTCCCTTTAAAAAGAAATGCCCCTGGCCCTGGCTTGTCATTGCTTGCTTTCTCCCGACTGCCTCCTCATCGAGGTATTGCAAATCCGGTGCCGCACGCAGTACGGCAGATCGGTAGCCTCGTCGGCGCGAACTGTGGACAGAACTGTGGCTTGGCCAGCTTCGATATGGCTAGGGGTCAATATTAACCAACCAATCATCGGGTATGATCACCAACAATAATAGGAAAACTGGGGGAACCAGGGGTACAGGGTTTTGACCCACTGCCATATACTGACAGGTGGTCAGTCGTCACTTGCTGGTTGGTGTTAACTTCAAGCCCTGTGAAAAAGATTAGTCAATCAACCAGCCACTTTTCTCGCATGAACTCTTTGGACGGCAGCATCTGTGGCCGCGGACCAAGAAGCATTCATCAACCTTCATCATGATCTACTTACAATAAACATGCGTCAAATAGTCTCACCTACGCACAATAAGCATCCATAAACATTCATAAACATCCATAAACATCGATCCATTTTCAAAAAAACACATCAATAAACATTCACAAACATCCATAAACATCAATAGACCTCAATAAACAATTCATAAACATCCATCTACTTAAAAAAAAGACAAGTTACACATCAATAGACCTAAATAAACAACTCATCCCATCTTCATCACAACCGGCACACCCTGGCGATGCAGCTGCGCCACCTGGCTCTTTGCAGATGGGGTTGCCACGCCGGCCTGAGCACTGGGAAGCAGCAGTAAGGCTCAGGAAGGATCTGGTTTTATGAAGTAAGTACAGTATATGATAGGGACTATATGAGCCTTATTAGCGGTTTAACCATTGCTAGTGGTTTAAGCATTACTATAAGGGATTCTAATAGGTATTGTATGGTTAGTGATAAGGATAACATCAGGATATATCTATCATAGCCGACACTAAGGATAATAACAAACAATAAGGATATAGCTATTATATCGTTTAAGCATTATGAGGGAACCATTATATGGTTTAATTAACCACTATGAGGGATTATAATGGTTCAACCACTAAGAATATAGCTATTAAAGGAGTTATAGCCATTAATAACGGTTTATGATAAGGATAATAACCAACAATGATGGTTAAACAACTACTATATGTGCGGTCTTTTACAATAAAGACCCCCTAAAAAGTGGTTGGTTTAATACTGATATTCCTTTACCATGGATCATTTGGGAGGTCCCCACTTTTGAGAAACTGCCATAGGGCTGTCATGGGATGTTATGGCATGTTAGGGCTCAATATTCAGCAAGGGAAAAGGTGGGTGAACATCTCAACAGAAAGGATAATTCTTGTAGGATGTTGGGAACTTGCCATGGGATGTTTGGCAGGCTTTTCACCCACAGCCAGGAGCCAAATGCAAAGATGATGCACATTTGGGTATGACTGATATGTTTCAAACCTGTGGTACTTGCTGGTACTAAGTGTCATCTTTAGTTGGAAATGAAGCTATTTACGTGGTGTCCGCTTGACGCGAAGCTGCTTAGATGGCACTGGATTTTGAATCACCAACAACTGCAAGTTCATGGCACCTGGTTGGCCCCCTGGGGTTGATGCACAACTGGTTGATGAGTTGATGATGCTACAGGGCCACAGGGCCAAGTCCATCATGAGTTGATTCAGCTGGTGTTTAGCTGCTTTTGGGCTTTATCTTAGCTTTTAAGATGGTGGACGAAACTGTAACATGACAACACTTCACATGAAACTTTAAGATGTAAGATTCAACATCAGGGCGTGAAGTTGATGACGCAACACCCAAGAAGATGTTTCATCACATGGCGCGCCTCCAGCAGATTGGAAGCGGAGGTCCTGAAGCGCAGAAATCTCAGCCAACTGCTGTCGCGGGGAAGTGGTTGATTGGTAGGGACACCAACATGGTGCTTTCTCAGAATGGGGGACACCCAAAAATGGTTTGTTTATCACTTCAAATGGTGGCTTCTCAAAATAGGGGAAAACATAAAATGGTTGGTTTGTTATATAAATAGTTAATAAGATTTAATAGCTAGATGATTTGGTGGTACCCCTATTTTGAGAAACCACCACATCTACGCGATGGCATGGTATGTGATTGTGACGAATCAAGAACTGGGATAAATCAAGCCAATTCCCAATCAATGCGGAATCTGGTAATTGTCAACTGATTCAATCAACCTGAGATATTCAACTTCCAACTTATTTGTGCCATTGTGGTCAACAACCTACTAAAGCTGGTGATTCTTGATCTACTATGATCTTATCATCCTTTACATTAACCATTCATGATACTAAAGCGTCCTTTTTAGGTCCCGAATTTTGAGAAACCACCGTATACAGTAATTCTGTATCATGAGAAGCGAATTGTGATCATCACAGTTATCCTTCCATGTGACCTGACCTCTGCTTCTGGCTGGTTACGCTGCTATCTACTACCTAATCACTGTAGATTCAGATTAACACCACATTCAAATATGATGGCTTATGAATAACCATCATTAAACATGATATTCATCTACATTCCCTATTCTTATTGGTTCTTGTCCTAACAAGCCATTCTGAATCATTACTGTATGACCGTCAACAATGAAAGATTCCCATGAACCATCTTCAACAAGCATCCAGCCCCATCAACCATCATCAACCATTGAAGGCTTTCTTCAACCGCCAACCATCGGAGGCTCAGGGTCAGTTGCGGTAAGAGTCTCCAGGCACCGCCAGTACGAGTTGCATTCGAAAACCATTAGTGGTTACTATAATTATCAACTATAACCACTATCAACCAAAATGGATATCCATGCGAACCGATAGTGGATCATTATTGGCTAACTTTGGTTATCATCCATTATCATCCATTATCATCCATTGTCATCCATTATCATCCATTATCATGCATTACCATCCATTATCAGCCACTATAACCACCATCAACCACTATTAACCAATATTAGCCATGGCGATACTACCATCAACCATCACCAAACATGGTATTCTACCCATGCTCGGAGCAATCATCCCCGCTGGCCTCCAACGGGAAAGCCCCCAGGAAGAGCAGCTGCCCCAAGTGCCTGCGGGTCGAAGGTCAGATGCCATGATTTTCCAGCCACCAGGGATCAGGCTCGAGGTAATAAGGCATGGGTTATAACTAGCATCTGGTTTCACCACTCCCTGTAGCTCTTTGGCTCCCCCTTTAAAGGGATTTAGGGATACCCGTGGCTCCTTAGCTCCCTGAGAATCACCAGCTAGATAACCTTTATAGGTCATAAGTGGTGATAGTGCATGATAACTTTTAATGCTTGGTGGTCATAACCTTTAAATGATAAACATGGTTATAACTTTCATAGGTAATAAGTGGTGGCTAAATCTATAGGTAACAAGTGGTTAGTTTGGGAATGAATGGTTGATCATTAAGATATAGATTATAGGTAGCATTTATATCTATAGGTAATAAGTGGATAAGCAGGTATTAAAGGTTATAACCTCTAAATTATAAGCTATTATTAAGTGGATAGGCTAACTCCTTAGAATGGTTGGTAACTTATCACATGATTTCTGGGTAATCATTATGTAGTGGTCTGTAACTCAAGTTCTCGTTGATTATCTATATCAACCATTTGGGTGTTTCGCAAGCCATAGACAACCCCCAAATCATCAAATATAAACCATTCTTGATGATAATTAAACCAACCATTTTTTTCAGGGTTCCTATTTTTATGAAACACCCGTATAAGTGTGTACGATATATGTGTATGTAAAAAACATATGTAGCGTTTTTGTTTGAATGATATGGGTGTGTGAAACCTCCGCGTACAATGACCAAGAAGCTAGCCGAACTCCTTAGAGTTCTCGACGCTGCCCCAAATAGAGCTGAGAAATCCAACATGGTTTCAAGAAGTTCAATCACTTTTTCTTTCCGGCAGGCCTCTGCAGAGCCAACGATGTCCTCCCAAACATCTAGTGACCGGTATTGATACCATGTGGAATCCAGAGTAACCTACAGGTTGCTCATGTGGGTTATCTTCTGTATTCACCAACCACGTAGTCCCGCCCTTCAAAATCTCTCAGATTTTGGGGAAATTCGGGAGCCAAAGGACATGACGAACTCATTCCGGGAACTACTATGTCTAACCAACCACAGTATACTTCGTGGATAATTTCATGTGCAATCGAGGGTTAATTTGTGGTCAGTAACCACCTAATGATGAATGATGGTTACAGGTGGTAGCTGCACATGAGCATGTCACCAGTTCAACCATCAACTTTGTCTTGCTGTGGTTGGGTGTCCCAACGTGATGCCATTGTCCCGGAGGTCCAGCAGTTTGAGCCTTGGTCAGAGTCGAGCCTTGTAGGGGGTCATCGATAAGAATCACCAGTGAGTGGCTAGGAATGCTTGGAGATATGGAGCCCTACCCTTCCAGTTACCATTACAGTAGGTAGCCAGCTGTTTAGTACCGTTGTTGTTTGCGGTTGGTTGCCTACTGTAATGGTAATTGGAAGCATAGGGTAGAGAAGATCATTGCTGAGGACCACTAGTGAGTCATTAAAGATTGGTTGACCCCAAATGAGTTTTATACGCTATAGTATGGTTAAGAGCCCCACTTCGAAGCAGTTAAACACGGACATTATTAGGGGGCGTTGTGATACGATGACAACTTCTATGACGCGATGAACACTTCTGTGATACGATGACAACTTCTATGACGCGATGAACACTTCTGTGATACGATGACAACTTCTATGACACGATGAACACTTCTGTGATACGATGACAACTTCTATGACGCGATGAACACTTCTGTGATACGATGACAATGTCTATGATACGATGACAACCTCTATGAAACGTGGCCACTGGAGCAAAACCCTGCAAAGGGCTCTTGAACAGACTATACCCGTTTTATACTGGTTCATTAAGCTTCTCAATGGCCAATTGGCCAATCCATTAAGTGGTAAAAATATACAACAATAGGGATATACATGGATATACTAACAATCACGGTTTCATATGGTTTGATATGGCTTGATATGGTTTAGCGGTGGTGACCATCTCTTAGGTAGTCAAACATGGCTAGCTGAGAAATCCACTACCCATCGGACCGGTCAACCCATGAACTGGTACATAACCTGTCAACCTGTGCTTCTACATCTCACTGCGCCCCTAGGCCCCTGACTGACTTGGCTTTGCGAAGGACAAGAAGTCTGAAAGTTGGCCTGGGCGGCCCATGGTCGCTGACAGATCGACTGAATCGCATCAGCTCACCACATTCGTCCCATGATTTTTGCTGCGCATATGATGCGCAGGGAGATCTAAATACCATACAGGATCACACAGGTACATTGCATGAATACAAATACATGCATCTGATAAACATGGTGGTCAAAGGAGGGAGACTCCTCATAGGCGACCCATGCTTCTTTTACGACTAGCAAGAGTCCAAGAGCGGTCTTTGGTGGGAAACAATCTCGGATGAGGCTGACTATCCAACCGTGGATGAAACAACAAGTCCGGATTGATTGGAGGCTGCCATTCTGGAGGATGCTTTCACCAAATACCTCTTCCAATCCGACTTGGTCCAGCTTCATGTAGTGAAGGCATGGCAGCGACCCTGGGACTTGACCACCGAGAAGGCACAACCAAGTCTCAACCACGCAGCTCCTAAGCCACCTCCTCTGGTTGTACTGGTCGATGTGGATTCACGTAGATCGGAAAAGGGTCTCAATCAAACATCTGGTGGAACCCCGATGGGCAAATAAATGTCAGCCAGGGGTTGTGGAAAGTTTGGAAGCTTGGCAGCCTATTCAATTTCGTGAGAACTGGTTGTAGTCAAAGTATGTCACACAACATAGTGGATGTGTCCATCTGAGCATTGATGCTCTTGCCTCCCCTCTCACCAGTTGTATCTCATGCCATCTTGAGTTATAGCGTGAATTTCCGTATCCTGTGCGTGCCATGAATTTTGTTGCTGAATTTCTTGCTAATTCATGATCAACTCTTCTGTGGTTTTCTGGTCCCCCACCTACCAAGGTGAAGGTTGCCAACAAAAGAGTCATCTGCCATAGAGTTCCAACACTTCACTGGTGGGAATGACCCTGCAGCCAGCCACGTGGGAAGGGCCCGGAATATCAGTCTCAATGCCTAAAATTGATTGGTGCCTCACTCTGAAAAAATACCAAGAAACGTTTTTTTCTTTGGCAACCTCCATTTTGGAGTCCTGTAACCCAAAGGTCGTCCATGGGACTGCCCAAATCACAAGTTTACCACTGCACAACTGTTTCCTGTCTTGCACGAACACGTGTCGAAATGAGTCGTTTTTTGTGTAGTAAACCCCTGCAACAATCCCTTGGCCCAAGCGTCATTGGCAGGGACACCAACGAGATCTGAGCGTTCATGGGTAATCACTAACAATGGTCAATGGATGATTGATGGTGGATGATGGTGGTAAATCATAGTTGACATCAAATCAGCCGATCCCACGGAAGCTGTCTTGGGTCGAGGCTGATCTGATTGTAAGCTGCCCGCAACTCCTGATCGGATCGGCGGCTGTCCCCAGTCACATCCCGAAACAGGACTGTTATAATCATATCTAGTAATCCCAGCTGGGATGGTTGAAAATGAAAAAAAATCTTGAAACCACCAACCACCACATATCTTTGGTGATTCTTATTGGTACCAGGACTCCTTCAACGTTTGGTTCAGGAACTCAACTGTCTTTACATGATCAGCTGGGATCATACACAAAAAATATATTGGGAGTATATTCAATCGCCCGAAGTGCCTCTACCCCAACACAACCTGGTGAAAACCAAAGGTAATCTTGGGCCGATGAATTGAATTTTCCGCTCATTGAAACGGGGATTGGAGAACATTGTAGCACCATATTTCTGGGACGTTGATATGATGACAACTGGATGAAGCCTCGGCAACTCGGTATTCCAAAAATGCAACACTAACCTTTTGACATGGGTCTTTCCGGAGGAAAGCGTGGGCGCTATTTTTCAGGAAACAATCATGATTCTACTTACCAACGCTCTCGCCCGCATTGAATAGCTGATGATGATTCCCTTTCAACCAGCATGTGAAGACACACAAAAAAACTGCAGTCACACTGAAGAACCAATCATTCTGAGTGTGATCATGCCCAATTCGAAAAAAATCATTGAGATCCATGCTGAGTCCCATCAACATCAACATGAAGCCTGGTGACCATCCATTCTGAGTCTCAACTTCTCTCCAGGTGCTCCATCCATAGCCCATCTCAACTCCAGGCGCTCTCCAGGATCCATCACCCGTTGGACCCCACGTGAATCATCGCCATCGCTCCTTGAGGAGGCTGAGGGATTCGAGGCCCTGGAGGCTGCTGAGGCAGTTGCAGGAAACGTCCAAGAACCTGCCACCCCGCCCCTGGGGACAGGTTCAGGGTTCAGGGCTAAACAGGAAGGGATACAGAGGTTACCCTCTTGCAAACTAACCTGGAAGCTAAAACTCGCCATCTTTAATGATCAAAACAGCATAAAGCAGCTGGATTTTCCACTTTCAGGTTGCCAGAGAGTGTATCAACAAGCCAACTTATAAGTTGATATACTTGTTGATAGCCCTGTACTGTTGAGCATCGAGATCATCGGGATCCTGGCCACAACAAACGAACTGTATCCGAGACAGGACAAGAAATAACAGCTATTAGTGAAAATGCCAGCGGTTTCCCCCTTCAAAATAATGAACGATCATGCATGACCAATGAAGGAGCTGAAGCCATCAACCAGTTTGAATTCTTAACCAGTGCCAAACCATTGTGATCTCAGTAACCAGAGATCAACCATTACTAAACTAAACATGATTGCTAACCACTATTCACTATGTACTACTTATTATTCTTGCAAACTATTCACCTAGTACTATGATTCCTGCCCCTACTATTACTATTACCATTATTTACCACTATTCACTACTACTTCTTCTCCTTACTAACTATTCACCCATGATGTCATGTCAGTTTTTACTACCCCTACAATTATAAGCCACTATTCACTACTACTTACCATCCCTACTAACCACTACTACTCAAGATAAGTATTAGTGATGATTGACTACTATTAGCAAGGATAATTGTCATTCACTTGGGTCCACTACTACTATTCACCAACAATTCTGCCTAACAAATATCAACCACTATTACTAACCACTACTAACCACTACAATCATTATCAACACAATTATTCTGATAAACCACTACCACCGTTCTCAACATGGCTCATCGCTTCCTGGATCCCCGGCGGCGCCTGAGCCGGTGCAGTTGCTGGAGACCCTCCAGATCCTGCAGGTCGTTGGAGGAGAGCGTGAGCTCCTCCAAGCAGGGGCACACCTGGGCAGGTCGGACCTCCCACGGGAGATGGGCAGATGGTGCGGGCGAGTGATGCTTGACAGGTTGATGGTGGATGATGATGGCTCGTGATCAGCTATAGTTACTATAGTTTTCCATAGTTATCTATAGTTAATAACGAATCATGCTGTTTGAATGAAACAGCTAACCATATCTAACCACTAAAGTTGATGGTGGATGATATTGTGGTTCATTGGTACTGATGATGCCGTCCAGTTAGGTTGATGATGGATGATTTCATGGCTGCCATTCCTTGTGCCTGTTCCAGCAAAACATGATCAGAATGCCATGATTTCAGATGAAAGAACCTTTGAAGATGCTTCTTCAGTACAAACCTGACATTGTCATTAGATTTATTTGAACATCTATTAGAACATCTATGAGTTCATCCATGCGTTGGAAGCACCCTGCCGGCCCTGCCCATTCTCCATGCACGTAACCCCCCCGGTTTCATCACAAAACGCGCCGAGGTGCCGAATCAAGGCCTTGGACCGTTGACAAGGCGTTGCCGTGCAGGTGCAGCACGCGCAACCTGTGTCCCCGCCCTTGGAATGCCTAGTGGTTACCAAGCACATCGGAGCACCCAAAAAAAAGGATAGGGAGGGATCTGGGGAGGATATGGGGAGGGGTCTTGACGGCTATGTGTTGGAAAAAACTGATTAGGAATTTCCTATCCAAAGAACACCCCAAATGAATAGAATTACTATCAAAAGGAAGACCAGGCTGGTAGAAGTTCAATGTCAGCAGGATACAAAACGGGGATAATCAGGGTTGTCTCTCACAGTTGCGAGTCATTTGGAAGCTACATAAGCAGAAATGGAAGACCACAATGTGCAAAACGATGATGTGTCTAGTGCAAAAGCTACCGGTCTTCTCAATGAACATCACAAAAGTCGGTACAAATGCAATGGGCGGCTTGTTTGGGCTCCTGATAAGTACTCATGACCTGGCAACATCCCTCCGTGGGGTAGGTCCCTCTGTTGCAGTTGTGTGGAATCCCTTGGAAGTTCATCACTACTGATTAGTATTAGATCAATAGTTGGGATAATAGATCAGTAGTTGGGACAACTACCATACTGATAGTTGGGATAATTATCAATTTCTCACTCTTGCGTGCCATGATCTACTGCCATGATACTGTTGGAATAAAGCCGTTCGGTCAGTGTGGCGTAACCAGCAGTTGTTGACATGTTTAGATTTTTTAGGATGCAGGGGGATCCTGATCATTTTGGATGATTGCAACAGAAACAATCACGTCATTTTCATAAGCCCGGATCAACCGCTGATTCTGGGACAATAACATGGGGTATTAAGCACAGCTCTTTGTGGGGTATGCAAACCTGGAAAAGAATGTTTCTTTACCAAGCTACATCTGGGAAATCAAACATGGAATCTCAGAAAAGGCTAAGGATACCTCACCATTGGTAAACACTTGTTCCAGGTTCATTGTTAAAGACACAGCGAATATCACAGCCCATTCTTTATGCATGAACGATTTCAAACTAGCAACTGTTCAGCGTCAAGAAACTCACTTGGGTAGGTATCTGCATTGTTAGGTCAACAACCATTGCAAAACAATCACCGAACAATGGTATGCAGAGTTGGTTAAAGACCTGATTGTTCGGTGAAAATTGAAAAAATCAGGTCTTTAACCAACGCTGCATGCATACGATTGCATACCTGTAACCACAGAGTCGTAAACTACACATGCACAAATTGGTGTTTCTCAGAATGGGGGACCCCCCAGTCATCATTCAGTTTATTAACCATTTAGAGTAGTCAACCAACCATTTTCTTGGGTTCCCTAGTTTAAGAAACACTATTGTTGTTGGTATGCCCTGTTCTTGTTGTTTATTATCCCCCGTTAACCGTTGTTACCAACTATATGGGATAATAGATTAATCATTCTTTGCCAACTATTACTGACCACAATGATATTAGGTAATACTGGGTACCACCATGGCTATTACCAACTGTTATTTAATGTGTGAACAGCCCACTTCTTTGCAAAACAAAGAGTGGTGCTGATTGTACGCAACTGCTGACAATTGGCATCCCCGAGTGACCGCTGCTTGGGATTAAGAGGCAAACCTGAAAAACCAACTGTTACTAAGCTATTAACAATCATGGTTATATGGTTAAGCCGTGGTCACAACTGTTGCCAGGTATATGTGGAAAATCCCTATGGTTGGTCATAAACCTTTGGGTTCCCTATCATAAGCCATTGCTTATTGCTGACCCACTCCTGTACGGAAAACACAGTGACATGAACCATGATGCTTATAGCATTGATTAATTAAGCATTATCACCAACTATTAATCACTAGCCCACTATTGACCATTATAGTGAGGTTATAACACTGTTACTACCAACTACTAACCATATCATTTACCACTATGACCAACTATTTACGATATATGATTATCAAGTATTAGGCACTAGCTATTTGGTGGTTTCTCAAAATGAGGGACCCCCAAAATGGTTGGTTTGTTACCTATTAATGGCTAATAAAGGATGACTTGGGGGTCCTCTATTTCGAGAAACACCCATTTCACTATCACCAACCACTATATAGCTGTGGGTCAAAACCCTATACCTTGTTTCCACATCATTAACCATTGCTTTCCCTTTTTTTTGTGTACTATCCCCCATATTGGTTGGTTAACTGCTTGACCCATAGCCATTTATAGCTGGTATATCCCCTATACTTGCTAGTTGTATCTCCTATTAAACCATTAGCCAGCTAGCTATCATCATAACCACCATTAGTAATAACCACTATTAGTTGCTAGTTGTGTCCCCATTATAGTTAACCACCATTAGTCGGTTGGTTCAAACCCCCCATGGCACACCGTCCCCCGGGGCGCCGCGTCGTGGCACCTCTGTCCCTCGGGCGCTCGCAGTTGTGGCACATCTGCCAGGCTCTGCAGGTTGCAGCGCAGCAAGCGCAGGCCGGGCGAGCTGGGCCTTGCCGTGGGCCACCGGCAGGGCGTGGTTCATAGGGGGAAATGATGATTAGATACTAACCAAAGGTGATGCCTTGATGATGATTATGGTGCCTTGATCTTGATGATGATGATGATGATGATGATGATGATGATGATGATGATGATGATGATGAGATTAGTGAGATGATGCTGGGAAATGATCTCTTCCCATCTGAGATGGTGAAACGATGGTAAGATGATGATCAGATGCTGGGTAGGTGATGGGTAGATGGGTAGATGATGGCGATTTGATGGTTTGAATGTGATAGTTGATAAATGTTGGCAGTGGTTTCATAGCTGCTTCATTGATGCTGAATGCTAGTTGATGGTACGAGTGACTGAATTTTCTGCTTGATTCGTGGTCAGAGATTATACAATAACTGATGGCCGCACCCAAAACAATCAATATAATAATGAAGCCTTCAGTATGAGGTAAAACTAAAACCAATTGTATAACTGTATAACCATGGATAGTATGAAGGAATAAGTGCAACCACAAATCAGGGTCAGTCATTGGTGAGACACCGCGGTCCAACTGAGAGGTGCGGCTGTCCAAGCTGTCAATTTGGTGAAACTGCTGGCAGTGAGGATAGGGTCAATCGGGAGACAGGGAGATCGCATTACGAAATGGAACTGGTTCGGGTCGGCAATCGAAAAGGCAAGGCCAGTGACAGGCTTTTCACACTCAACTGAAGGAACAAAACCGAAGAAAAACCACTTCATGGCTCGTTGTTTGCCTCAAATGTTGGTGGGTTATGACCTCAATGGAACACCGGACATCCAAAGATCACCATTTTTGGATCCGCCTCGGCTCGGCCATACACACCGCACGCCGTCGCCGTGCATGGCACAACACCGCTGAGTTCGTTGGGCAAACGCAGGGGGGGCCGCCTCCCCCAGGGAGTTGCGAATCATGGGAATCGACGGTAGCAGTGCTACATCTGCGGATGGCTACAGCAAATCTCTGTTGGGGCCATCAAATTGTCTGTTTCACATTTATTTTTTTGAATGAAATAAATGTGAAACCTCATGTTCATTCTTTTTCCATTCATGTGGGATTCCCGTCACCCAACAAAAATATGAAGGTTGTTCCGATAGGGTTGTGATGGGGGGGGGAGGCAACCCCCATGGATATACTCACATGGTGACTTAGACTTTAAGGCTCGGCCGCTATCACTCTGCAGTTGCATGGAGGTACCTCTGGAGATTCGATGTCTGGTTACGTCTTTGGTTCTCAGGCTTCTTGCAAAACCATGTGCGACGTAGCACTAGCGTTCCAAAGCCAAAGGCTGGTTGCGGCACGGTCGTGGAATGGTGACGCTGAGAAGTGTACGATCAATCGTATGGTATAGATGGTTACTGATGGTACTTACTGCTTTCCTTAGCATCATTGTGTGGAGTATATATCAATATATGGCTGTGGGTCAAAACCCATTGTTTTCCCTATTATTGGTGGTAATTATCCCCCATTATTGGTTGGTTAATATTGACCCATAGCCATGTATCAGCAGCAAAACAATTCAAAACCCATTGTTTTCCCTATTATTGGTGGTAATTATCCCCCATTATTGGTTGGTTAATATTGACCCATAGCCATGTATCAGCAGCAAAACAATTAAATTTACACTACTGAGCATTTATGGTTCCTCGTTATGGCGGCGTGTGCCAAGTGTTGCTGCTGATGATAGCTTCCACACCAGTGCTACAAACCGAACCGCGGCCCGCTGTGGTTTTCCAATCTCCCTGCCAGGCACGCTATGGTCCCTCCAACAGAGTCTTGCCACACCAAAACGGTGCCAATGTAGGCCATTCTTAGACCAGTACTTTCAACCTAGCTAGTGGATCTGATACCTCAAACTGGCCCAGAATGGTTTCGGCGTGACATCTTATGATTGCAAATCCCCATAAAGCCTTGGGTCAGAAAAACTACATTGCTACATCTCTTTTGGTGGGACACCAAGTGACGCGAACCCATGACTCAACTGTGTGAGTCGACCTTTCTGAGTTGGCCAGGAAATTGGAAACATCATCATCCAAACACGTAATACAACAATATGCCCAAAATGGTCGCCCAATTTGCAGCAATGGAACAATCATCTGCAACTGATATGGCCATAAACCGATGCACCATGGCACAACATAACAATATCAACATATCGATGTATCATCTGTCATCAGCTG